>VWYI01045440.1:43002-152194 GCA_013399455.1 Anthoscopus minutus
GCCCGGAGGTGTGGGCCGGGCCGGGCCGGGCCGGGCCGGGCCGGGGCTGAGCTACAAGGCGGGGGCGGGAGGCAGAGTCCAGGCCGGCCCGCCCCCGCCGCAGAGGCCGCACTCGCCCCGCTCCGCCAGCCGGGCTCCCGTGCGGTGCTGCCTGCGGAGCGGGAGGCCGAGAAGCACGGTGGGCGCGGAGGTACCGAGAGGCCGCACCTCTGTTGGGAAACCCGTCGATCTACGGGCTGAGAAGGGCCCAAATGAGGATTATCTTTTTCCTATCTATTGAATGGTTGTAAGCATTTTGCTGCAGAATCCTGCTGTCATCATCCCACTGCTCCATGATGCCAGCTTAATCAATTGGGGAATTCAGCTCTGCTCTCCAACATAATCATGAGTTTCAAAAGTCCAGTTAAAATACTGCATGTGTCCATCCTTTCCCTCCTCCATGTGCTACACTAATGTATTGAGACCCAGTAAATCGTTTTCTCAAGGAAAACAGGTCCAGTATTCATAAAGACAGCAGAAATAACAACTGAACAACTGTCATAAACACTGTCAACAGACCTGTTTGGGCCGCATGAATAAAAGAGTATTCCTTCAAAAGCCTGTTCTATCTTACTGTCCTCCACAATGCTTTTTATCAGCATACCAAGGCTCCAAGCACATTATTTCCATGCAACTCTCCTTTGCCCCTGCATAAGAAGGACATCCTCTGGTCACTTTTTCCTTTTGATCCTAACAGATGCTGAGGTGCTGTCAGTCAAATAGGTCACCTTGTCTGCCTGGGCATCACCAGCACTATCACAACTTTGGGGAATTCTTTCCCAATTAAGTTCCATCAACATGAGACAGATAAAATGCTGGAAATAGTAGTTCTTTGTTACTCTAATCCATTGGAACTGACAGGGGGTGGGAAGTTCTTGCATAAGCAGTTTTGAGCAGAGCTGTTTGCAGCTGCTCACAATCTGAAATTGTTTACTTAAAATTTCCCAGGTCTTCGGCGTGGGGATGGAGCCAGTGTGTCAACATTTTCCTAATTGCTGCCAAGCAATGTCTGGATGAAAGGTTACATTCCAAATAATTATTTATGCACAACAAATGCTGCAGAGATACAAGGAGTAATTTCAATCCAATGTACATGGAATAGCCCCAGTTTTAAGTAGTATTTCTAACACATTTTCATAAGCATATTTAATCAGCACTATCAATAAAACACAACTTCTTAGAATGTTCTGGTTATTACACTATTGGCCTACAGCCACTATACTTCACTGAAACTGCTAAAAAGTGAATAAAGATGTCCCCTTAATTACAGAGCAGTTTCCATTTCTGAGCTGCTTACTGATAGGACTGTATTCATTTGTCCCCAGTGCCAGAGACTTGGAGTAGCTTTTTCACTTTAGGGGCTTCATAAGATCTCAAAAAGACTCACTGAGTGTGACTGCGGTGCACTTCCTCTGCAGTTGATGCATGCTCCCCACCAACCTAAAATGAGATCAGAAGAAAAGAGACATCTCCAGCAAACATCTGTGAGACCTCTCTTCTCCTGTTGAGTGTACTCTGCTGTTCCTGGAAGGAATTCTAACTGAAGCTGTAAGAGTTTGGGTTGTTGATCTAAGGCTGTCTCTCTTATACTCAACCACTGTATGATGAATATGATGCCCTAAGAAAAAAGTGGAGATATATATAGATATATTTATATATATATATAATGGCTGGCTGCTTTAGGGGAAAAAATTCACAAACCGTGAAACATTTCAGTTGAAAGGAATACTCTCCTCTTCCATCAGGGAGCTGACAAAGTATTCAGAAGTACTATATATTAACAGCTGATGAGAGGAGTGAAATCAACTAATTCTCTTCTGAAACAAAAGGAAAGTTTAAACTTGTTCTATTTTGGCTTCTGTGACAGCCTTATCATCACACACTGTTTTTGCCCAACCATCAACCCAAGAGACCAAAGAAATTTAACAATAGGCCACAGAGAAAATAGGATTGTATAGTCCGTGTAGGGTACTGGGGTTATTGTAGCAGGATAAGCATTGCAAAAACATAGAGGTATTATGAGACTATGGTATTGTTGTGCAGGGGGTTTAACCTAAAAAACAGGATCAGTTACAGGAGGCAAAGAACCTAAAATAGGAAACAGTGCTTTTTATCTTATGTTACTTGCTTTGTACTTACAACATTTAAAAACTAGAAAATAGACTGACTACCTGGATGCTAAAAATAACAGATACAGGAGAAGGACTACATCCAGTGGTTTAAAACTGGAAATTAGTATTTTTCCATATTCAAATGTCTTATAATGAAAAATATGACCATTTTCTAAAAACAACACTAGTAGCTGAATAACTCTCATCCTTAGTGATTTATGTATATTAGAACAGTATGGTGTTCAAAGTATGGCTTAAAGATTCCAACTTTGCAGTTTATTCTATAGAAGCACAGTGAAGTATGTTGAGAAGCATGCAAAATTCATAATGGAAGATGTACAATTCATTTCACCCCTGAAAAGGGATGATGAACTTCCATTGACTTTTATGATACATAAAAGGCAAGATCAAGCACTCCCTAATTACTACCAATATGAACAGCAACCTAGGTCTCATACTTCAGGCAGAAATCTCTGTGATTAATCTCACACAGGCACAACAACTGCTGTCTTTAAAAATCATGAAGTTCTTAGTTCCTAAATAGGTCAAGGTATTTCCAGGCCTCTAAAATTCATTTTTCCTACTGCTGAAGAAAATAAAGAAAGCCTTTGTGTTGATTATATATAATTTTTTTCTTCTCTTCTCCTTGAGGCTAATGGGACAGTTTGCTATATATAATAGTTGCTAGCCAAATTATAAAACTCTTAAGAAAATGGCAACAAAGGTCTTAATACTTTCACAAATCCTTTTCTTCTACAATTCAATTGCATAGTTTTACTTCAGAGGAGGCTGGAGGCATTTCAGAACTCAGGAGAACTGTGTTGCAACATAACTGGATGAACTTGATACTGGAAATTTGGCAGTACAAAATACCTTAGTCATGTAGTTGGGAAGTAAGAACTTTTGCTCTAAAACTGGGAGCTCATAATTTACATAATAAATATTAGTTGAGGAAAAGTGCAGTATTTAGAAGTAGTATGAACTGCAGAAGACACTGCTGGGAATTTACCTGGTATGCTATAAAGAATTGTGCCCAACTAATGTCAAGAAAACATTACAGTCCAGAAGAGTGATAAAATAGTTGTCTGAAGGAATGGAGACACACCAAAAATGGTCTCAGAGGTTGTCTCAATTGGCCTAGTAGAGCAAAGTGTATCTGTAGTTTTCCATTTGTTAGCACATCGGGAAGGTGATCATACCAGAAGAATGAAGTAACTTTGCTGCCTTGAATAGTGTAGTGGACTTGATAACTTGGGTCATGCATTTCAAACTTTTGTTAATATACCTAAATCAGGCATCTTCATTATGAAAAATGATCAGGTATTTTATGCTATTGCATTTAAAAGAATGTGTCAATTTAAGATATCTGAACTTTGAAAAGGTTTGGAGAGTAGCATCAAAAGCAACCTTTCCTCCTCCAGATCACTGTATAATAAAAAAAATTACAACTGCATACAAAACCAAGTAATTTATTTAGAAAATCTGGAACTATTCACATGTATATTCATAGAACAATCACAGTCAGAAAACTCGGTAATTTTTGGTATGAATTTTTGTGTAAACATATAAAGAAAAAAATTATTTGATTACAAACAATTGTACTGTACAGTTTTTTTAAATTTTTCTTGCAGAACAAATGCAGCTGGTTTCTAATGTTATTATCTTGTTCTACTTTTCACTATTTCACTCCTATATAATGATTCAAAGCCAAGTGGCTGTCACGCTTTGGTAAGCAACATGCCAGCAGGCAAAAAGAACTGCAAGAGCCCCACTGAGAGAATCTGTCAGCTTTCCTTTGACCTAAAAAGTTCTGGTTTGGTAGATGATAGGGATTTAATATTGTATACAATTATTCCACAGTAGACAAAACTGAATTTAGTTAGATTTAACTTAGAAGTATTGTTCTTTAAATTCAGCTAAGTTTGTATTTAAACTATCTCTTAATTTTCCTTTTTTCTTCTTTCCCTCTTAGTTCTCCTTCTTCCTTCTTTCCATAACTGTTTACTTATACTGTGTTTCTTTTGCTATAAGAAGTACGGAATTTTTCTAAGTTATAAGTATGTTACAAAGCTTTAGGCTGCAAAAGAAATATCAAATTTAAAAAAGGATAGTATGATGGGATTTAAGCTTATGTTATCTAAAGCAAATACTTCTATAGTTGCTCCCTTTGTATTCTTTTGGTCTGAAATTTCTGTCATTATCTATAAGTAGTCCTGATTTTAGGATGCTTAATGTAAGAAAGGCCCTAGTTTTGCAATCATATTGCTGTAAGCAATTATCTGGTGAAAAATTAAATTATTGGGGCCTTACAATAATCAATCCTCTCTGTATTAGTGCATTGTAAATAGAATTCCACATTTGTAGAATCTTGAATATTCTCTAGAGTGAAAATGGAGACATAAAAATATAAAGCATCATCCAAATGATCATGTTTTGCTGTGCTGAAAATACACAATATACAAATGTGACTAAAAACTAAAAGCCCAATTAAAACTTTTTCAGTTTATCAACAATTGCAAAATACAAGTTTACACAGGACTAACATACTTTCATTTACCATAAACCATAATGGTCATTCAAATAATCTAGTACTGCTGAGGTACTTGATAAAACATTAAAAACTTTCTTTTCTTGTTTTGAAGTTATGCGCTCCATCATGTACATTAAGTGGTGGTGAAAACACGTAAAAGGAGTTCCGAGCTCAAGAGCAATATCAACCCAGTCCTGGATGCACTGAAAAGGTGTCTCTTCATATCCTGCAAACATAGCTGGATTTGCCAAGAGTCCTCTAGCCACCATTATACCTTCAAATTGGAAATTAAAGCAATAAGTTACATTCTAAGTTTGAATTTTATGCTAAATCTTCCTGTAGATTTTGTACAGCACCCCTTAGGACAATTTACAGATAGTAATGGGAGAACAGCGAGGAGGAGTATTACAGTTCTATTAGAGAAATCAAATGAACAAGGCAGACCTCAGAATATCAACAACATCTATCAACACATTCCAGAAATTCTGAAACAAAAACAGGTCACAGAAGCACTTCTTCCCTCCTTTTGAAGCTGCAACTAATTAGTACTTTTTTTAACTTGTTACACACATTTATTGCCTTTATAAGATAAAATTACAATGGAAAGACACAAAAGGACCAATAATTTTCTGTGCAATTCAGTCCATTCACTGTCCTTCTTCCACTAAAAGCTCAATGGCTCTTAGTAGGACTCTTGATCTGCAGTAAATCTTTCTGAAGAAGTGTGTAGTGTATTTACAACTCTAATTCCATACTGTCAGATAAACCCATACAAGTTCTATTTTAATTTTTCTGTGATTAAGGGATTCTGTTTTCCTGCACTATCAACATACAATCGGTCTTTTCTTAAAAAACAGGATGATCAAAACTGAAAAGTTTCTCATGTCATTGTCTATGACAGAAAAAACTGAATGCTTAATATTTTTACTACTGAAGAAGGTCAGCTGGACTATGAGAACATTTTTTTGTATTAGGCATTTCCTTCCTGCTCCGTATTTGGGGGGAACAGTAGCATGGCCGTTTGGTTAAATTTCTGTTGTTGCTACTAAACAGCAACAGTGTCAGCAGAAACCTGCCACAGGTAGTTTTCTTTCTTGTTTTTCTCTAGCTGGAAGATACAAAGTCTGTAGATACAGATTACCTTTTCAGAGCATATACCAAATTTCCATACTGTCTTGAAACCACAGACAGTTTCAGGAATCTATTGTGACAAAATAAGTGCAAAAAATTCCCAAATTTTATGACTGGAAGTGCAATGCCTCACTCTGTCCTTGAAGTTAACCATCTAGCTTAACAATATATCCTTTTTCCACTGTATTCTTACTGTAAGAAATCTGATCCTGTGTGCAGGGAGTAGAGATTTCCAAGTGGAAGATGATCAGCTCCATAAAGAGACAGAATGTGTGAAGGTCCCCCTGAACTCCACTACTGAATGATAAGACAGCATAATTAATCACAGAGCTTTTGTAATTTGCCTTGAAAATAATTGTTTGTGGCTTGAATAGCAGTGCTCTACTGTTCTGATGAATACCAGTGATTCTGCTTATGAGTTTTTTCAGGCATCTAAAATACCCTCTTTTATTTGTCTCCTCAAGGAGAGAAAGCACTCAAATCATGTCTTACTTACATCCAAAATAAATACCTTGAAATCTGGTAAGTTTACTTAGAAAATAGAGTATGTTTAATCTTACCATCTGCTTCTGTCAAGTGATGAACATTTTCAGCATCTTTTAAAGTTTTAATGTCTCCATTAGCCACAACAGGTATAGATATGCTTTGTTTAATTATTTTAATTGCATCATAATGTACAGGTTGATGCCTTTCTTCTATACTTCTCCCATGTACTGTAATCCATGAAACTCCAGCTGCTTCAGCTTTTTGACATAGGTCAACTGTTCTTTTTAAGTCTTCATGGATCCTAAAATTGAAAGGAATGAAAGCAACAGGTAGTTAAGTTTCCTGGCCTACTATAAGAAGCACTCCTCCATAAGGAGGAATTATCATAACTTTCCATAAATAACATTATATAAAGACAATATTACTGTTGGAAAACAGAGTTTGCATTTTGTGATTTTTTTAAGATATATGAGTTTAGCATATGGAAACTTGTATTTAATTTAACATTTCCCAATGATATCGTATCTCTGTAATATACATGGTAAATTTTATAGAGACTGAGCAAGGGTACCCAAAAAATCTAAAATCAACACCATGATTTTGCATATTTTGTGGGAAAAAAAAATCCAATTTATAGTAGCTCCCCTTTCCAACAGGATTGGAAACTGAGTTGAAACTTAAATTACAAATAGCAAGAGCCACATAAGATATATGGTTAAATAATGGATCAAGAATGGCCATAGAATCATAGCATGGTTTTGGGTGGAAGCAGCCTTAAAGACCATCCAATTCCAATGCCTTTGCTATAGCGAGGTAGTGGATCTTCCACTAGACCAGGTTGCTCAGAGTTAATCCAACCTGGCCTTACAAATTTCCAGGGATGGGCATCCACAACTTCTCTGGGCAACCTGGTCCAGGGCTTTACCACCTGCACAGTAAATAATTTCTTCCTAATATCTAATCTAAACCTGCCCTCTTTCAGTTTGAAGCCATTCCCCCCTGTCCTGTTACATCATGCCTTTGTACAAAGTCTGTCTCCATCTTCCTTGTGACTTCCTTTAGGTACTGGAAGACTGCTATAAGGTCTGCCTGAAGCCTTCTCTTTTCTGGGCTGCACATAAAGCAATGCAAAATAAGTCTACAGAAGTTTAGAAGCTGATGTAGGGAAACAGAATGTATTCTTATAGCAGCTGTGGGACCAGTTCCCAGTTCTGTTACCCATCCCTTTACACCCAACCACAACTGTGGCTCTGCTTTCTAACATCCCACAAAGCAAATCCTTGTGATGACACAGACAATGCATTGCTTTTATTTTATAGAAGCCCCAATCTTTTAACTTGTACTTTCATGTTGTTTAGATTGGAAGAGAACTCTAGCTTACAGTATGTTGTCTGGGTAAGTAGTCAAAGGCTGTGTTGGGTCTAAGTTTTGTATTTCCTGCCCCACATATCTGAGCTAAAAAAATCTCAGCAGTCTTCACATGTAAGGAAATTACTATAATATGTAGTAGTGCATTAACAGAATTAGAAATATTATTACTATTACACTTAATTCTTTAAGGAAAAAAAAAAAGAATTCTTCCATGTACCACAAAAAGCACTTAAGTTAGACCTACCTTATTTTAATAGATACTGAAAATTTAGGGTTGTCGATCTGACTCCGTACATGTCTCACCATATCTTTAACAAGCTCAGGTTTATTTATTAAGCAAGCACCATAACCTTCTGAAATCGCCCATCTTTAAAAGAAAAAAAAGTTCACTTTCTACATTTGGAGAAATCAGATCAATATCAGTCATATATGTTTCTTTCCTTATGACCTTCAGAATGTGTGGTTAAATAAACGAAGATAGTACTGGCTGTAGATTAATTATTTGTTTGCAGTTTGGTACAGCTTTTATATCTTGGTTCAGTCTCCACTGTGCTACTTGAACTTTGGACAAGTTACTAATCTCAAGTTCAATTCTCTGTCCATAGAACAGACTCATAAGGAAGATAAATTAAAATTTAATCTACAGTGTGTGCATAGAAGAAGTAATTTGATGTTTCCCCTTTCCTTGTCATGGATTTCTTTTAAACAGATTGAAAACTTCAGATTGAAAAGGAGGATTTTTTGAAGTGCAAGTGAGGCATTATTTTAGTGATATACTAGTCTCACTATGGAAACTGGCAGAAATAACCTTTGCTTCCACTTAACAGCAGCAGTTTTAAAAATAATTTTTCTTATAAAGGCACATAAAGTACACCAACTTTTGTTATTTTGAAACTAATATGCACAAGAAACAAAGGATTCTAATGTAAGCATGTGTTCTTGGCCTGAAAGGAAATAGAGAAGTTTGACATACTTAACTACAGTTAACTTAAAAAAACCTCCAATACTTCCATGTAGAAGCTCCAGATCTCTCCAGAGAAGAGTCTTCTCAAACAGTATAGTTTTAAGTCAAGAAAACCTAATTAGAATAGAGAGTATTTGCATTGTAATATTATATTTTACTTTCCTATATTTTTCAGGTCTTCATTTAGAAAAAAGACTGCCTGACAAACACGTAGTAGATGGTTCTCAATTAAACCAGTTAGGAAGAATCTGTTTCACTGTCAAGAGAAAATCTTTATCAATTTAAGTGAGAAGTACATCATTAATTCACTTTACTTATAAACTTAATAAAAGATGGAGGAAATTATTTTTAGTACTTTATCTGGATAATTTTATTTAAAAGACTATCCCTCACTTGAAGAAGTTTGAGACATGACAGACTTGCCTCATTATTCTGGAAATTGTTACATCATGATTCAAAACACTCTGCAAATTATTCGCAGCAAGCTCTTTTTGGTAGCGCATATTTAACAGTTGTTGAGAAGGGATGGACAGTTCTGAGCCAACACTCGGTATCTCAGAAATGAAAAAAGGCAAGTTGGCAAATACATATAGTTCTCCCAGTCTTACCATGGTGACAGGCATCTGGGAGCACTCAGAACAGTGCCTTGCTATATAGACACTTCTGACATCTTAGAAAGCCCTTACTCTCCTCTAATCTGTTTTTAGGTTAAGATAGAAATTATGATGAAAATGAAGACTGGCACTCTTTAGTCTCTTAATTATTTCAACATATTTACCCAGCTTTTTCAAAACTTTACCTCTGAGGACAGCCACAGTTTAGGTCTATTCCATCTGCAAAAGGACAGATGATACGGGCAGCATCACACAGAACCTGTGCTTCTTTAGCAGCGAACTGAACAATCAGTGGGTGATCACCTATGCCAATGAAAAGGCATTGAGAGATTTAAAAATTCCCAGAAAATAAAAGGAACAAGTTCTAAATTTTGAATGCTTTCATTGTGTATTGTACAGCTGTCTGACCACAGTCCTGGCAACCAGGTACAGGTTACCCTGCATGAGCAGGGCGGCTGGATAACATGGCCTACAGAGATCCTTCCAAGCTCATCTATTTTGTGATTCTGTAAGCCCACAATCACAAATAAACAAAGGTAGCTGGCCAGGGGTTACTTACTGAGTATGTCTATTAATAGAGGTGGGAATTCAGACAAATATAGGTGTCCTACACAGTTTCTGGCTTAACATACACTTTCTGATTGAAAGTGGTCAGTTGCTAATCTCACAAAGACCATCTATGAAACCAGGTATTCTCTAATTTTCAGCAGCCTTCATGCTTCCCCTCCTAGCCTGCCCCTTCTTGTCTGCATGCTGCCCCTTTGCTGTGCTGAGAGCCCTTAAAGAACCAACCCCACAGAAAGGAACTAAAACACCCACAAGCTTTGCCCTTCCTCATCCCAGCCCTTCACTCTCATTTCCTGTGCCAACATGGCTGTTTTTTATCCACAATGTGGCAGGCAGAGTTTGAATGAGCACACGTGTGCAGAAGCAGCTCTAGCAGCTTTGTCTCAAGTGAGAAACCAAAGTGCCAGCGCTCCTCAGCTTGGGTCTGCTGAACTACTTGTGATTTAATAAGCCCCTGCAGAGAACCAGATGGTCATTTGGAACATGCTCTCCTCTTTTACAGCTACTCCATAATATTAAAGGCATCTCAAGTATCTCAAGCAGTCTTAGCATTCACTTTCCATATAAACAAGTGCTGTAGTTAAGAAGAAGCAGCATGATATCTGAGCACTGATGAGAAGAGATGATCCAGCAAATGCACAAAGCAAGTGCACTTCTGGTACTGAAGAGACCACAAGTGCTTTCTGAACATTTTTCCATTTTAGAGGAAAATGAGTAGTTATTGAAATGGTGGAGATTAAGTAAGAAAGGCCACCAGTACCCTCTCAATAAAGCTGAGACATTTCTAGAAGTTACCTAAAAATCCAGCAAGTAAAAAAAATTGCATGCATGTTTTCAAAAGTGTCCCTTTAATACAGTGTTCTAACTGAAAAGATTTACATTGTTATAGCTAATACTTTAGAATAGGCCCACATGCCTAGTTTCTCTTTGCTGAGTATTAAGTAATAAAAGTACTGAGTCTAGCTACATAAAAATTTTTAGAAGCAGCCACAAAGAACATCTGAGAAATACACAACAAAGAAACACTAATGCAGAGTAGGGAAAAGATGTTCTTTACAATGCTAAAACATATCATCTCCTCTTTCCCTGTCCCAGCACATCCCAGAATACACTCCATATCTGACCTGTAGAACTTCCATGCCACTGTACTTTGTGTAGATCAGAAGTGTAAGTAAATTCAAGAGGGGCAAACTAGTAACTGTGGAGATTTGAGCCATATATATTTGAGTCAGTTATATTCTTACTCATTTATTTTTACACACAATGAGTTATTCCTGGGTTTTTTGAAGTTACACTCCACTTGTTAGTGTCTACCTGTGCTTTCCAATGCAATTCTTCTCTGTAATTGCTCTGTTCTATTTGAATAATGCACCACATTACATAGTCAATGCTAAAATAGTGAAATACATTTTCCCTATTACATATACACTTACGAAACCACAAATTCTGTGGCCTGAATATACTAAATCATCCCACTCTATAGACCCTACACACTGATCTAGCTTGCATGTTAGCAGCACTTTTCATTCCTCCAGTTGCAGCCTATGCTTATACATTCCTTATCACACTGTTCTGCTGCAGCCACTTCATGCCAACCGATCTGTAGAGTTCTCGTCACCTCTTCCCACATACTTCAGATCTCTTTACAGCCATGACACTGTACAAGTCCTCATACTTCTTTTTATAGGTGTTCTGGTTGTGTCTTCTGCACCATGCCTGAAGCCTTGCATATATTCCTCTCAACCCCATCCATGCTTAAACTTCCAGGCTCTTTTGTGCTTTCTTGTGTTCATGTCTCAAGTCATCCACCAACAGCCCCTTCCACTTTCCAGACTGGCTCATATGAAACCCTTCTTTTGTCAGTTCTTGACTCCACTGTTTCAACGGCTGGCCTATTAGTTTTTTTTTACCTTTAGTAAAAAAAGTCTTATTTTTGCTAGACTAGAAAACTTCTCCTGGCAATGAGTTGTTTGTCTCTGAAACACATGTGAAACAATTACTAGAAGAAGTATCTTACTGTAATCTTGTACCTGGTCTAGATGTGGTAAGTTACTTGTTGAATTTACATGAAGTTCATTTACAGTAGCCTGCATGGTGCTGCATTTTGGATTATGTGATAAAACCAGTGTTCATAATTCACAGTTGTTTTGGCTGTTGTTGCAAAATGCATGCATACTACATACAAAACTTCCTGTTTTGTTCACTTTGGTTCCCCCTGCCCCCAACAGACTAGGGTGGGCAAGAAGTTTGCAGTGGACAAAACTCTGATAGCTGACCCAAACAGAACAAGGAATATTCCATACTGTAGAACATCAACCAGAGCAAGGAAACTGGAATGACAGGGAAAGTAAAAAAGTGGGTTGGGACATGGAATTTTTGTTTCAGAGTGGTCACTGCTTGGAGAGTGGCTGAGCATTGGTCTGCTAGTAGGAAGTGATTGCCTTTGCATAACTTGTTTGTTTCTTTCTCATTCTTTCCTTTACACATTAAACTGCCTTTTTTGACAAATTATTTTTTCTTGCATTTGCTCTTCCTATTCTCCCCCTGTGCTGCTGGGAAAATGAAGGAGGAATGAATGAGCAGAGAGGGTCAACCCCCACAGATATAAATCACTTTGGAGGCCTTAATTTCAGGTGGAGACAAGGTTTTCCGCTATTTCATTTGACCCACTATCATTGGACTGTGCTTATTCTCACTTAGAATATTTCTGTGGTTTTATAATCACGCAGAATACCAAAATTGTTAACAGACGTTGTTATGTGACTGACTTCATTCACATGGCAAATTTGGCCTTTATGACCACATAAAACATTCTGACAAGGCAAGGGTTTATTAAAAACAATACCTTTGTTTGTTGTGAATTCGCTGTCTCTGGCTTTTGCAGATCTCACAAAATCAGCTGCCACTATCATTGGTGTGTAACACAAATCACAACTGTACTTCCTAACCAAGGTTCTGAACGCCAGCCTGCAGACACATGAAGATTAAGAGGTAAACAATTAAGGCATGTGATAAATATATATTATAATATAGCCTTTCCTCAAAATATTGGAATGAGTCTTACATATATCGTTAAAGTAGTTTTGCTTAAGTTTTTATTTTAACTAAACTTAGGCCTAGTAATGGAATAGCTGATAGTTTTGTCTGAACTGTCTGCTTGGCTGAGATAACATCCAGTGAACAGATGATGGGGTCCCTGTTGTTGACTCGCCAAGTATCAACTCTCACTGTCTGTGGAAAGAAGGAGCCAAGGCCCAAATCAAAATGTGATAAGAAGAGGATTAGAACCACAAGCCAAGAAGCATGTATGCTCTAAAGAGGCAGATGCTAAGCAGTTCCTGGAAAATGTAAACTACTTAGAAAAAAACCTTTTAGAAATGTTTTTTTAAGGGTGTTTTCTAAACATCGGGTATTCTGTTGGCAGAGTGCCAAAGCACCCGGCTGTTTTAACTCTTTCTTTGTCTCTTAATTGTCTTTTTATTAAACTTTTTAAAGTATACCAAAAAGGTGAACCTCGTTTTTCACAGGCACTTTTCTGATTAGCTATCCTAAAATGCTGTTCTAACATGCAGTATTCTGGGGATGTTCAAATATTATATGTGTAAATCTGTGAAGAAAATGCGTAAAATAAAACATGTCCTACATCCACCTCTATCTTAAATAAAAAAGAAGGTAATCACTCATTTTCAGTTTACATACATTTGAGAAACAAGTTTCTAAACAGAGAAAATACACTGAAAACAGCTGACATGACAGTTACTTACTTTGAATAGCGGACCATAGGGGCACATATTTTTACAACTTGCCCAGAATGAAACAAATCCATGGGATCTTTTAGTTGGCATTCTACAGTTTCCCTGATGTCACCAATTATGTATTATTAACAGTTCTTTCAGCATCTGGAAAAGCGAATAGCGTTTGAAACGTTCCGTCATTCAGCTACTTCTCACAGGCCACGCCGCAGAGAACCACAGTTTACGCAGCACAGGCGTTCTGCTGCAGCGTCCGGCCGGAAGCTGCTCCCCGCATGGTACCGGGGCCGGCCCTCCCGGCACGGCCCCTCCCGGCACGGCCCCTCCCGGCACGGCCCCTCCCGGCACGGCCCCTCCCGGCACGGCCCGGGCCNACAGCCACCGCTGGCACGACCGCGCCGGGGGCCCGTCGCGGCGGCCCGGAGGGTCTCCTGTGAGGGCCGGGCGGGCGGGGACGCCCCGAGCCGGCGAGTCACGGGAAGTTCGGGCTGAGGAGCGATTGCCCGGCGCGGGGAGGGACCTCGGTGCAGCGGTGTGCGGAGTGTGCGCTGGGGCTCGCTTGGTCCTAAAGAGGAAAAAATTGCGTTGGAAGGAGGGGCGAAGGTGCTCGGTTGAAGTAAGAGTACCTGGGAACTCTGGTCTTGCTTGATCCAGAGTCATAATTGCAGTAATACTAGCACCGTTATCGAAAGCCCGTGTGATTTAATGAAGTTTTGTGTCATGCTGCTTATCAGTGATCTACAGCTGACTGCTGTGTTTAGTTATGGGTCAACAGCTTCATCCTGGTTACAATGTAAAGTTTGAAAAATAAGGTATTGTTAATTTTTAGTGTATTCTGCTCAGGAGGAGGCTGTGAGGAATAAAGAAACGTGTGTCTTTTTCACTATTTGCAAAACAAACAAACAAACAAAAAACCGAAACAAACACGAATCCCAGTTGCCAGTTTCAGACTTGTTTCTCATGATTTTGGTCTGTTCTGACGCTTGTACTATGTGATGTAAAGAACATTCACGGTTACATTGAAAACATTGACGGTCAGACATTGTAAGGCTATAAATATTATATAATTCTTCTGAACCATGAATATAAAATCTAAATCCTTTTTCAGAATGTTATGCTGACTTCTTCAGAGAAGACTTTGATGTGAAAGCTTACACTTCCCAGTCTATCCATCAGGCTGTGATAGCTGAGCAACTGGCTAAACTTGCTCAAGGTATTAGTCAGCTGGATAAAGAGCTGCATTTACAAGTAAGTTTAAAGTATACCTGTTATTCTGGGATGCTTGATATAAACCAGGCAAAAACGTTGTTATCTTACAAGCTTGTAACTTGTGAAATTGCCCAGTGTCCTCTGTAGGCAGTTACTAAAGGTACAAGTTACAGCTAAACTAGTAGTGAGTTTGACAACTCAGTTAAGACCACACTCAATACTCCTACCAGGCAGCTATGTACGGTTTCAGTTTTTGTAGTTTTATCACTTTATGCTGTTTTAGTCTTCCTTGTAAGAAGGAAGACTCTTTCCAAATGGTTGTGTCAACTATCATAAACACTTGAGGCATGGCATTGCAAGATGATAGGGACATCATGTGCTGAAGAGTAGCATAAGCTCTAAGACTTACCTTTTGCTAGGCAGATATAACCTATGTTAATACACCTCTACACCTTCAGAAAGGCTTTTGAGTTTAGACAGAAGAAGACTTTTCCTATGCAGAAATCATGAATCCACAGACATTACTATGAGAACACTTGCTAACTTTATATGTAGTTTCAAAACCTGTGTCCTCCCTTCCCCTGCCCCAGTTGAAAAGTTCTTTGGGAACTAGTTTATAAATGCCATAAAAAAAAAAATGACTATATGTTATTATGGTGTGATTAGTAAGTTCACATTTACAACTGTTACTGACTATGAAGTATTGAAATGTGATTGTTCTGTTTACTTTAATTGAGATGTCAGCTCTGCTGCACATCTTAATTAATTACTGACCTTCTTCTCATTCTAAGCTTGCTGCTTTTGTGAATTAAAACTCCTCGTGTTCTTAAAACCTTTTCTCCTGTAAGATGTACCTCCTTTTCCTGTATCTGGCTAATGTAGGGATGCTGATACTTAAATGCCTAATATAGGAATGACGGTAATATATTTAATACTTCTTTCAGGCTCATGTCCCCATTTTTCTCTTTTGATTTCTATATTGTTTTTTTAAGGTTGTTGCAAGACACGAAGATCTGTTGGCCCAAGCAACTGGAATTGAATCCCTGGAAGGTAAATATTGTTATGTTATGCTGGCTATCCTTACAGTGAAGGAAGCAATTTTAGGATCTGTTCAGGGAACATCATTCACTGCCAACTTTGGCCACCAATGTTAAAGCTCCAGATCTAACTTCTGAGGAGTTTCATGCGGCATCTTTTTGGTTTGGTATTTTGGTTTTTTTATGTCAGTAGATGGAGCTCCAAGGAGATTTGGCTGATACTTCTCTGGAGTATCTCCTTTACAGGAAAATGTACTTTTATAATGTTCTGAGCAACTTTAGCAATAAAGCCTTTTATGACCTTTTAATATATTTTTCTAAATACGCCTGAGTTTGTTGCAATATTGGTGGGTATCTCTTGCCATAAGCACCAATTTTCTGTTGCATATGCATGTGTTACATAGTTTGCACATCTTAACCAAAGAGGCTATAACATATTATCTAAACTCTGTCGAGATATTTTTTACTAGTAAAGGGCTACTAAGTTAAATACATACCTTTGTTTTATTCCACTGTGTGAGACGTGGATTTTAACATAAAGTGCTGATTTCCAAAGGCTTTGCTTAGGAACCATTGACTCAGTATAGAAAATGTTTGCAGTATATTGTTGTCATGCTAGGAACTTATTAAAGCTGCCATTCTTCTCTTTGTCACTTTGCTGAGAACATCATATGGTTTGATATTGTGGCATTTTTTTGTGCAGACAGATATTTTCCTCTGTAACATGCTAGAATCTTTATAGCATGTCCTCTTTTTCCCCATTGTAACTTGGTAAGTAATTTATCTTTGTTCCTTTTTCTGCTTTGGCATAACCACAGTTTCTGGTTACCGATAGTTATACCCTTAGTCTTTGGAGCTGCTTGGGTACACTCTTTTGTGTCAGTAATTGCATATAGCTGTAAAATTAAAGAAATGGCTATTTAATCTAGGAATAGTAGCTCCTGAATAACTTTTTAAACAGTTGGAGAATCAAGCATAAAAGACTGAAATATGTGCTCATCCTCCAAGTGAGAACTAGACTGTAGTCAATCTTGTGACAGATAAATACCTCCCAGTAACAATCTTCAGAATTTTGTACTCGGTGGAATTCTGTTTTCTGAAATGATGGTTGTTTGTGAAGGCATTCCTTCCTAAAATTGCTCTAAGGAAAGAATGATGTACTTCAAAGCAACTACTCAGGAAACATTTCTATAAGGCATGTTTTACAACTAATACAGCAAAATAAAAATGAAATTCAATTCACCTCAAATTTGTTGAATTTTTTCCATTGACTTAGGGTTATGCTCTTAAAGGAAACACTGAGTCAAGATTTGTAAGAAAAAGAAAAGATAAATGGCAACAGATTTTTTTAATTGTGAAATTAGAAATGCATAGCTCTTGGTATATTTTATCAAGTAAGTTAGCAAGTGAAGATTATGGAGCTAATTCACAGCATGCATAGTCATTTGGATGTGTGAAAGTGAATCTCATTAAACATTTCAAATTGGTACACCCTGCTTGTAGAGTCTTGTCTTTTTTAGGCCTGTGCACTTTTTTTAATGGTACACAGCTCCGGTCTACATGTTCTTTTCTGTCTGTAGGTACTTCTGTCGTTATCTGTTATTTTAAGACAGGCTAAATTGTATCATCATATAGCTTCCGCAGCAGCTGGAGAGGGGAACCCACCCTTATTCTGTCCACTAGGAAGATTCTGTTGGTATGCTTAATAGCAATATTACAGCCATAGAGGCAGAAATATTGTGCCACTGGCCCTCCCCCATTATTGCAATGTAGGGTAGACAATGCAGCCTATTTTGCCAGCTTTTCATTGTATCTCATATCTTCATCCTCATGATCTATTGCATGCCATACCATTTATAAATAACAGTGAACACAGGAGCCTGTCACTAAAGTAAGTGAATAGTTCTGAAACATGGAGAAGATGAGAATTTACATGTCTATACAAAATCACTGAGATACAATCACAGTACACGACAACCTGAATATAACTATAAGCAGTAGTTTTGTTTGTCTTCCATCTTACTGTATCATGCTGCAGTTTTATCTAATTTAATGACAGCATCCTTGTAAACAGGGCTTTACAAAAATGTATGTTTTAGAATGCTAACAGTAACTGGAACAAAAATAATTTTGTAGGCCTGGGTTTGTCTAACTTAATTAAATTCTCAGCAGGCTGATTCTGTATTGCAAAAATGACTCCTGTCCCCTACTACTTTGTTTGCAATTTACCAAGAAAAGAACAGGCATGCTTGTTAGCTTTCCTTGTGCTGCTTTGCCAAACTAATGTGGAACAAACATGATTAGGGTAGTTTGCTCTGCTTGTAATCTAAATTAGATGACCTTACAATGGCATTGATACCATACTTTTTGCTAAAGATGCTTATGCCCAGGAAGAAAACCTTGAAATAGAATTGTTTATCTTATCAGTCCTCTTTGTCCTAGTCACTATGTTAAATAAACAGTGTTAAATAGGTTGTGCCATTTTTATTGTTCAGGTGTTTATACCAGGTTATATAATCTGAACTGCAGTCCTGATCAACATTCTCTTAGAAAGTAGCATCCTCTAAATATTATTTGAAGCATCACAAATGATGGATTTTGGAGTGATATTTATTCTCTGGGTTTGTGTTCTCTACCAATACATTTTCCATAACATTCAGTAAGTTACCTGCTCAGTTTATTTCCCAATATACTTACTCATTTTGGTCTCTCGGATCCTATGTTATAAAGGGGGAATTTGTTTTTGGTTTTTGCTAAAGTAGTCTACAGTAGTTACCACGATGTGAAGAAAAACTCTTTCTATAGTTAATGAGTGTTCCATGTAAAAAATCTGCTTTATTTTGCAGGTGTCCTCCAAATGATGCAAACTAGAATTGGTGCTCTGCAAAGCACTGTTGATAGGTATGACGTTCATTATGCAATTAGAAAGTATAAATTCTTATGTTCTATAATGCTATTTATTAATACTGCTATAAATAATTTTCTCTTCTTATTTTTAGAATTAGAGTCAAAATTGTTGACCCCTACAACAAAATAGTGTCTCGCACAGCTCAGCTAGCAAAACTTCAAGTAAGTTGCATTAAAAACATTTTTTAAGAAAATCCTCTTTGAACATGTGTTATTTCACAATTGTCAGACATGAGTACAGTTTTCCTACTCCAGTAGCCTGTAGTTCATTGTCAGTATTTTTCTGAAAATCAGTATTTGTGTCTCTTCAAGAGCTATAGGAAAGTAGGAAATTGAAAAGTAGGAAATTGATCTTTGCATTAGCTAGTTGAGCTTTTGTAGAGATAGAGGGAAGAGGGAAGGGTTATCTGAGCACAAATTAATTAAATTCTCATAACTGTTAGCATTATTTTGGTATTTAATGTTATGGTGCTGTGTTTAGAAGATGCTTTTTGCCCCTAAGTTAATGCAGGCTTTGCCACAGTTTAGTAAAGAGTTTGGGAATTAATTCTTTCAAAATTTTTTTCAGATTTCTTCTAAAGTCAAAATGCAACTTAAGGAGTTACTTGTGGTTGTGGAGTTTTGTAAGGCCAGGTGCATAGTTGTCTCTGCCTTTTAAATATAAGTGAAGTGTACAGTAGAATATAGATGTCTTTTAGAGAATAGCTGTGGGAGAGAGCTTATCACAATGATGGTGAGATAAGTGTCAAACACTTCCATTAATTATTTTATGGTAGTTGAAAACTTTTCCATAGATCTTCAAGAGTCATGTATCTGCATTCCATTAAGTTTGTGGTTTGAAATGCAACACAGCTCCAGCCCCACACATGTTTAATGAGTTATTGTTTGAACTATTTCTCTATCAAGTTTACGTGAATTTTCACCTGTAGATATACACTCAAGTAGGTTGCTATCTGCAAGTGACTGCTGTTGCAGAGGAGATGAAGCTGCAGACTCATGCAGTTTTCAGTCTAGGGGACTGGTGGAGCAGCTGCACTGTCTCTTGGCTGAACTTCTATTTTCTATGTTACTTTAAGTAGCAGTAAAGTTCAGCAGGGAGCTCTTAAAACTCTGTGCAGCCAGTTTGGCCAGATGCTTATCTTGTTTTCAGCTCCAGCTGTTACTGTTTTGGCTACTTGCTGGAAGTTCCATGGCTTCCATGTGGCAGGTTAGGTGCAGGTTTTTTTGTTGTTCTCTGATGTCTACTGTGCATGTAGAAAAAGTTGTGGGAATGTGGGGCTAAAGATGAAGATCATTTCTACCCTGCCCATGCATAAAGTCTGACTGCAGAAGGAGGTCTGAGAAGAATGAGTCCCTGAACTTAGGAAATGTTTCTTGGATGCTTCCTCTTGGGTGTTACATGTTTACGTGGGTTTTCCTGTGATGTGAAAGTGGCATCCATCCAGGGTCAGCGTTAATCAGGCTGTGCCTGGGGATTTGTAATATCTGAATTTTTTTGCTGTAAGTCAGAAAAAAGAGGTGAAGAGTGAGTGGGAGCCTGGTAGGCTGCTCTTTTAGCATCAGTGTAGAAAGAGGAATGATGATTCCAGATTCTTTACCAGTCAGAGTCTATCAGATTTTCTGCCACTGAGAGTCAGAGTCTCAGCACAAGAGCTCCAGTCCCTTTTACCAGTCAGAGTCTATCAGATTTTCTGCCACTGAGAGTCAGAGTCTCAGCACAAGAGCTCCAGTCCCTTCTTGTGCTGGCAGATACTTTGTGAGTGCTTTATGTTGCACTACACTGCTGGGAGGAGTTGAAGGTCAGGACACCTGAATTAATAAATGGATCTGAATTTACAGAGAGTTGAGTCAAATCTCAGCTCTCCAGTCTCCTAAAAATGCACTGCTGGTGTGTCCTTTATCTGAGGGACTCATTTGTTGAGGAAGGAGGGGCACAGCACAGCAAACAATTCATTTCCTGGTGACGACAGGACTTACCACATGAAATTGCTCCCAAATATAGGACTTATGGTTTGGGACATAGACAAACTTACAGATTTTATCAGCCAATCTACAATTGGTAGAAAAAGATGGTAAAAGAGGTTGTCTTGTGTCAAAATCTGTAGGGTTGGCAGGTATATTTTGCTGGAATGCAGTGTTTCAGTGCCTCTTGTACTTGTGATGGTGTTATTTTAATACCTTATTTAATACCTCTGCATTGATTGCTGTGGGACTGCTCACTAACTGAAGGAATATTTGACTTGCATAAAGCTAGATTTTGCCATCCTTAATTGTTTTTAATATAGTCTGGCTTTTTCCTAAACATTCTCACAGCAAGTTTGTTGTTAAACTTCAAATCTAGTCCTGAATCCTAAATCTCTGCTACGTGCTTGTACATGTTTTGTCTTGCTCTGCTCTTAGAGCTTCATGGCATCCCAAGGCAGCAGCAGACTCTGAAAGCACACTTCCTGCTTTAAATCATACTGTCCTCTTCTGAATCTTTCCATAGTCAATCACTTAAGTGGGAGTAGTTAACAGCTGAAATGTGTAGACAGGGAGTTTGTCCTTCAGAGGGTTCTTTTCTGTGGAGCTCTATTTAACTAAGTGTTTTTGCATGGTTTCTTAGTTTCAGGGTCTTGATGTATGAAAAACTTTATAATAGCAAAACATTAAACCCCCCCCCCCAATAATTCTGTATTTTAAAGTTATTCTTACTTTGAAATATTTACCAGGAGCAGATATCTTTGTGATGTTATTGTAAATAACTAGTAAATGTAGCCTGAAGATAGTGGACTGTCTCCTCTTTCTTTAGGCTTTATAAACAACAAAATATATACATTCAGTTACCTTGCATATATGAGCTGTAACACTGGCACATTTTCAAGTGACTCTTTATAATGAAATCTTCTTTCAGTAATTTGTTAAAATTAATTTGAAATTTAAAGGCCTTTCTTTTGCAAAATTGTAATAATAATTTCTGTTGTTGACATGTTGCTTTGAATTTCAGGAGATAGCTAATATGTAATCTCAAAAAGAATTGGGGTTTATTTTTAATTTTACTTAAAATGGCTTGGACTAACTGGAGCCCTGACCTCTTCCAAATTAATTCTTGCTTGACCAGTAGAATTTTCTCCTTGAATGAAAGCATCTCCTTTAGAAAAGCATAACTGATCAACTCAGGGAAGGAATGTTTCCTGAATTAATTGAGACTTCTTTTATGTGGGTAGTGAGGTTAGAGGGTCTGTCATCTGTGAACAGCTCCACCATTAGATACAGTTCTTTATTTCTGTTACATGTCCTTAATATATAGCATTCTTTTACTGTGACTGGGAGTTTTATTAAGTTGGACAGCTCACATAAATGAAAACACTTGAGTGAAACAGAATCTTTGTCAAGGGTACAATGCAGTAGAAATCACTATAAAATTTAGAGTGCATCTTCAGTGTCTTTGGATTTTTTTCCTCCTACTAATTCCCAGGGCCAGAAATTAAAACAATTTTTTTTGCTCCTGTATCTAAATGTAACTTTTCACATCTCTTACTCTCTTTTAAAAAATTGTTTCTTGGGACAGGAAATAATAAGCAATAATTCAATGAAAAAGAAATAATCTTTTGGCTTATAAAGTAAAAGATGGTTCAAAAATGACAGAAGGTGAATTTCCAGGGAAAAACATTAGCCAGAAGTACACAACTGGATTAGAGAGCAATCAATTTTGGAAGCAAAGGAGTGATACTCTGCCCTCTTATTTGGTGAAGCATAGTGCACTATATTAAAAGCTATTTTTGATTAATCTTGCAGCAGTTTAGTTCACAGTTATGAAAGTGATATGCGGATCAAGAATATTCTAATTAAAGAAACGAATTAATAAAAACTAATACATTAATCTCTCAAAGCAGGATAAGCCCCATTTAGTTCTCATTAAGTTTAACAGAAGTTGTGTGGTTAAATTGTCACAGAACACTATGAAAACCTGCACTTCAGACTATGATAGAGAGCCCAATGCAGCAAGAGTAATTTTCCTGATTTGCCTCTGGTTTTTTTTTTCCTATTTTTCTTTTTTGTTCTGTCTAGATGTTTAATAAAATTGAACTGTAAATATTTGTGTATTTGTTAGTTTGTGCTGGCAGAAGGAAGAGACTGCCAGGTCGTGCAGTCTGCTGTGGATATTGGTTGAAATGATTCACTTGTTTATGTTTTCATATGTGCACTTCAACATTAGTTTTCAATAAATGAACTTGAGTCTGAAGAAGAGGTTCTAAGCCTTGTTGGATACTAAACATTTTCTTAAATGAATCTTAAATTAATTTTGATATCCGTGAAGTTAATACTTCAGGAGACTTTGCCTTCAGTACCAGAGAAAATAACTCCAAACAGCTATGTCATACTTGTTCCAAATTTCTCAATTGCTTCTGCCCTTGTTAATCTGATTGCAGATGTTGGGCTGTACCTATGACTGTACTGAAATCTGAGTTGCATTTCTGAATTCTATTTTAGTTGTTACCAACTCAAGAATGTTACTGTTCTCATAACATGTATTTCAAGATACTAGTTGAGTGAAAGCTACGAAACTGTTATATTTGATTCAGATGTCAGCAATGCCTGTTATTCTAATTTGGTGCTAACAAAAACACACATGAATATGGTTCTTAAAAATTGATGTATACGTCCGTATTCCATTTTTAACCAAGAATGCCATGTATTTTAATAAGCATATGAAAGAATGTGAACTAACATTTGGCTGAGTGAAGGTAACTGTCCTGAAAGTTTTGCTGAGAATTGGTTTTTATGTACATGCCTTCCATAAGAGTCAATATCTATAATATCAATTTAGTCTGTAAGTTTTATTGTTCTCTGAAGTAGATGGTGCCATTTTGCTTCTTTTAGATGAGTATTTGATTGGCAAAGGCAACTTCTTAACTTTGCTAAAGTTTGAGTAGTATTGAGGAGAGATGCACAAAGTGAAGTAAAGCTCATTTCTAATTAGAAATAGAACATGCCTCTGTCTTGGGATTCTGAGCTTCCTTTGTTTTTTTGCGTGGGTAGTGACAGAATAATCTCGGTAGCCCCATGAATGTAATCAGCAGCTTCTGAAAGTCTTGGTTTGTGTAACACAGAATCATATAAAAAAATTTTGGAAAAAAGGGATTTCAGTGTTCTAAAGTTCCTTGTTTTTATTCACATTTCCTTTTTTGGTTAAGATTTGAGTACTGGTATTATGTGATTGTAATGTACTGATAATATCCCCTAATGCTACCATTTCCCTGCAGGCTGCCTGTGACTTGCTGCGGAGGATAATACGCATCTTGTATCTCAGCAAGAGACTTCAAGGACAACTGCAAGGAGGAAGCAGAGAGATAACAAAAGCTGCCCAGAGTCTCAATGAACTTGGTGAGTCCTTCTTAATTACTTTTAGATATATTTTTAGCTTGTGCTCACATGACTCCCACTAGTGTTTGACTTAACACCCAAAACTTTTTACTGTGGTTCTTGCTTTTTACTTCCCGATTTAAATTAAGGAATGGCATGGACAGAACTTACTAGTCCTTTACATTTCTTCATATGACTTCTCTAGATACAGGTATTTAATAACATGAAAATTCTATGATAATAACTTGTGTTCTTTTGGGCAACAATTTTTTTGTGAAGCTATTCCTTACTGGTGTATGTTTCTATAAAACACCCTCAGAGGCAGCAGATATATATCTAGCTTTTGGGAGACATTGCACTATGGTAAGGCATAACTTAAATTACAGTTTATGTCCTAAAAGAAAGGTATAGGCCCTGTAACGTTTATGAAAGCCATAGGTGATAGGATATACAGATACCTAGCCTAGTTCAGATACTGCAAGTGTTCTGCTGCACTAGTGACTAATTTATCCTTATTTTATTCAGTTGTAGGAAGAATAATGAGGTAGTTCTCATGAAGGCTCATGTTACATTGCTAGAATGTTTTCTGTACTTGAGCTCGCTTGGGAAATTACACACTGTGCTGCAGGATGCAGTGAGGAACATCCCATTAGTCTTGGTGATCAGTTGGTGGTGTTGTATATGGTATCTTGCCAGCTGTTTCTCCTCTGATTTAATGGTGTTCAAATTCCACATTCCAAAAACAGGTTGCAGGAGGGCTGAACTATGAAACATTCAGACTCATCCTCAAGTTCATTTTGCATATTTGTCACTACTACTCTTTTTATACTGCGTGGTCAAAAAATTATTAGACAATGACTTAGTCTTGTAACTGGCAGATGCTGTGTTGCAAACAGAAAGTTTATATATTTATTTAGTATATCAGTCTGATTGACGCATTTAAGTGCCAATTGTATCATTGTAAGGTAGAATATTTTTTCTGATTCCTTTTTGCTGTCGCTGTTTGTTGCTATTTTCCGCCGGGAGGGAAGACTTTACCCCACTAATGTAGTGGATATGCAAGCTTCGTATATTATTTCAGATCAGTTACATTTATACTCTTACAGACAACTACACATTAATAGGCACAACTGGCATTACCTAATTGGCTTACTCTAGAAGCTGTATTAGCATACATTCTGTTTTTCATTCCTAGCCTCTGTTTCTCTAACTACAAGCCTTCTGTTATCTCTAACTACTCTGCTCAAGTACATACTGCACCAGCACACTCTTCTATGTCTACATGGCTCTGTTCACATAGCTATTTCTCTCTACATTTTACTTTTCTTTCCATTTTGTTCTACCATTATATCTTCAAAATATATAAAATGATACTGTTTGTTTACTACCTGGATTGCAGGTGTTGTGGGATTAATTTGAGTGCTGGATCCTATTAAACAAATTAGTACAATTTAGTGGTAAAATCTGAGATGTGTGATGTAGTTTTAGGATTTCTTTGATAGAAAATACCTTTTCTTTCTACTTTTGTTCCTCTCTACTTTTTTTTTTTCACCATTTTAAAAAAAGAGCTTGCACTTTCTTTTGTCAAAGTGCCACAGAATTTTGATATTCTTGTTTTCAAATACTTGGTCTTTTCCTGAAGCTTAGCAAAGTCTGAGTAGTTATTGTTAAAGATGAAAGGGAATGTGTCCCCTTAGGTGACCCTTTTGAATTTGATCCTGCAGTCTGTGGGTGTAGCCAAGGCTTTTGGTCCTTTATTTAATTTTTAATTCTGGATGGTTTATGGCCAGGTAAAATACCTTGTCTACTGTCATTTCTCTCTGCATCTTATTTCCTGGTATCTCTTCCTTTCTTCTTTCTTACCTCTTCATCTGCATCCCTTCTTCATTGTTGGCTATTTGTCCTTTAAGGTTACCCTCTACTGCCCACCTTGGCTGGTTTTAATTCTTCCTGCTTCCCAGCTGGCTCCCAGCACCTGAGGGAATGGGAACACCCTCCTGAGGAGATGCTGGTGCAGGGAATTGGAGGTGTCTGTCCCGTGTGGAGAGGCAGTGATTGCTGGGTATGGGGTGGCTCGGTTCTGAGGGAAGGAAAGCACAGGGGGGCTGGAGTCAGCATGGGTCAGGGTGCTGCTGTGGGAGTCAGTGGGAAGGCGGCATCCACAGGGAGCCTGGGGAATGGGATATGGCTAGGGAAGTGCTGTGCTGTGCTTCTGGACTTGAAAGCATTGGGATGGGTGGGAGATCTAGCAGAGAGGTTGTGGTGGTGTGTGGCAGGAGAGCACTTGAGATGTGGTGGCTTGGGGTGAGGCTGTGAAAATGCTGTTCTTCAGAAAGATGGGAAATGTGATGTAGTGCTCCATGGTGTCAGGAGGGTGGGAAGCATGGGGAGCAGCACTGGGCTCTGGCAGTTCAGCTGGTGATGGAAAGATGGGAAATGTGATGTAGTGCTCCATGGTGTCAGGAGGGTGGGAAGCATGGGGAGCAGCACTGGGCTCTGGCAGTTCAGCTGGTGATGGAAAGATGGGAAATGTGATGTAGTGCTCCATGGTGTCAGGAGGGTGGGAAGCATGGGGAGCAGCACTGGGCTCTGGCAGTTCAGCTGGTGATATAGGAAAGCTTTGGGAGGCCTGGGAAAATACTGCAACATCTGATCATAGTAAATATGTATAAAATAGGTAAAAAGGTGGTAGACATGAGTGGTATGAAATCCTGGTATTGGATTGGGACCTCTGTGTCACAGAGGCTTGCTTTCATGTTCAAGATGAATACTGATCTGTGGTTTTAGCCAGATATTCCTGAATATCCCTTCCATCTCTCATTCAAAGAAAAAAACATTCCATTATTTACTACCTTTTTGTTGTACGTGTGATGCAGAGTAATTTCTGCTTTGTCAAACTCGGCCCTGATATTACTGTGAAAGCTTTGCACCTGCTGTGGTAAAATATACCTTGCATTGCTTCTAAGGTACTCTGGGTAGAATCTTGAGATAACTGTCAAGTTCTTTTTTTATGTTCTGCTACACTCTGTGTGTATGTTTGGGGGACACATATGTGTGTGTTTAGGTATGTATTTAACATATATTGCTGTAGCTAATCTTTTGTTAGTTCAGTCACAACTTTTACTTAGTTTTTTATTGAAGTTTATTTTGCAGTGATGGGAAAGGCTATGGTAAACATATAAAATATTTGGATTAGGTAGAAATATGGGGTCAGTTAGAGGAACTACAAGAAACAGTAGCTTTTAGTGAGAAATGAATTTTTTCTGGATGCCTAAAGTTGCTAGTAGTCTACAGATCTCCAGTTTCAATGTATGATGTTAGGAAGATGCTTTCTCTGAAAGCATTTGGCAATATTTTGACCAAGATCTATACTTAGAGCTGAAGTAGATCTAAAATTCCTCTGTGTTGGAGTTTCACATTCTTTGAAATTAACTTCACGCTTTGGCACAGTAAAAAGAAAAGTCAATTTCCTATGTAGTTTTAGAGTGTAAAAGTGATTTCTGTGTGTGTATGTGTATATACATATATTTTTATAAAATTAAACCCCAGACTTCTGCAATTCTTCTATCTTCCTGTGGGTTCTCTAGCAGAGTAGAATAAGCAATTAGCTGTTTCTTTAGTGCTAATTCTTTGTATAATACAATCCAATTCAACATTTACATAGGTAAAACAAGTGCCAATATTCAGATGTCACACAGTGCCTAATGCTGTGAAATATATGCCCTGACTATGCTTCTTGGTGGTATTTAAATACAAATATTTTATAAAGTGAAAAAGAAACATTCCTAAACAAGATTAAACAATAGAATGTGACAAGAAAGTGGTGCACTATATACAGTTTGCTTTCACAGAAGAAATTCTACAGGCATATAAAATATTAACTGTCTTCCATGTGGGTATACAGAAATTACTGTCTTTGACAATGGCTGGTAACTTACCAGATGGAAATGAAAAAATTCTGAGTTGTGCAGCAAGAGGCCAGTTTAAGCGTGGACAAGCTAGTTCCATCTGTCAGTTACAGAGCTAGCTCTGGACAACAAAGGATTTCTCTCTTTTCCTGGTTAAATACTTATAAATTATGTCATCATTATTCATATAAATGCCCAGACTTCTTTTAATGATAATAAATTCCTCATCTCTATACATGTTTGTATTGTAATTTATGTCTCAGCAAGTAAATCTGTTTGCTTAAATGTTCTTCTGTGTATATAATATTTCAGTGCAGGCTCTTGCACCAGCCACAGCTTTGTTCTTTTGTAAACTCAGACTTAGTCTGTGACTAAGCTGTGCAGTCATAAAATGAAGGAGAAGGAGTCTATTAAAATACAGGTTCAGGTATCTTCAATATAGATGTTATTCCAGGAGAACATTGCCTTTCATTTAACTTAAGAGAGGATGGGCAAAGATACAACTATGACCTTACTTTAAAGCTAAATAGTTCTAAAAAAAATATCAAAATATGGTCAGTTATTGAAGTGTAGCTAAAATGGAGAAAACGCTACATATGTATTGTGTGCCTGCTGTGGTTTAACCCCAGCCAGCAGCCAAGCCTTGAAGCCTCTTGCTTGCTCATCCCTGAGTGGAGGTGGGGTAGGGCAGGGAAATTGGATGGGTAAAGTGAGAAAATCCATGGGCTGATTAAAGATGGGTTAATGGGTAAAGCAAAAGCCAGGTGTGTAAGAAGGACAAAACAAGGAATTCATTCATCACTTCTCATGAGCAGGCAGGTGTTCAGTGATACCCAGGAAAGAAGGGCTTCATCAGAGGGGGACACAAACACCATCACCTCAAATCTCCCTTTCTTCCTCCTTCTTCCTCCAGCTTTACATGCTGAGCATGATGCTGTATGGGATGGAATATCCCTTGGATCATTGGGCTCAGCTGACCTGTCTGTATCTCCTCCCAAATCCTTGTGCACTCTCAGCCTCCTCACTGGTGGAGTGGGGTGAGAGGCAGAAAAGGACTTGACTCTAAGTCATGGTTAGCAATAATGAAAACATCTCTGTGCTATCAACACTACTTCCAGCACAAATCCAGAACGTAGCCCCTATCAGCTACTATGAAGAAAATCAACTCCATCCTTGCTAAAACCAGCAAAATCCTTTATAAGGAGGGAGCAAAGCTTACCTGAACCAGTTTTTTAGACTTAACATCACAATACAAGATTTAAAGGAAATTAGAATAAATTGTGAAGAAGTATTTCTGGGCTTGTGAAGAAGTGTTTCTGGGCTGGAGAAAATAGAAATTATTTAGGGAATGCATGATATTGAAATACAATTTGAAAAAATTATTTGGCTGTGTCCGAAAGGCCTCTTTGTAGCTAGTA
The DNA here is from genome assembly GCA_013399455.1 of Anthoscopus minutus. Taxonomy (NCBI): domain Eukaryota; kingdom Metazoa; phylum Chordata; class Aves; order Passeriformes; family Paridae; genus Anthoscopus; species Anthoscopus minutus. Next base: position 72,393 of record VWYI01045440.1, read on the forward strand.
TAATACAGATGTTGGTAGCCTGGTCTTCTGAAGTGTACCCCTGAATTAGTGACATCTGCACAATGGTAACAGAAATCTTGGAAGTGAAAAATTCTTCTGGAGGCTAGAAATAAATTTGATTTAGCACTTTTCTAGGGTAAACAATATGAATCATACATGATTTAAAAAAGAAAAAAAGCCTAGATAAAGCTGATATGTCTGTTAGAGTAGAATTAGAGGCAATGGAAGGAGGAAAATGCCTGTCTTAATGTGATTTGCATTGTGGGACCTTCCCTTTTCCACTCTTTGTGTTTCTCTGTTTCAGTGCACTTTTCCAATTTTGCTGCTACACGTAGTACCCTGAAGTTTCCACTGAAAGGAAACTGTTGTAAATACTGTGAAGTTATCTATGGTCATGCAGGTCATCATCCAGTTGGTTTCATATACTAATACAAAATAATACTTCATAGAGGGAGATAACATGGGCTGTGTTTTCCCTCTCTTTAAAAATATCATTAATAAGAGCAATATCTTCCCAAATATTATAGGCCTGAAAAGTATTTTTTCCTTCTTGTTCTCTGTTGCTGATGGGCCTGTTTCATGGAAAAGAGAGCGTGTTCCTTTGTGTACATATATATAGCATGTATATGTATATATAAATGTATATAATAGCATGTATACGTATATAAAGGTTTATAATGTCCATAAATACAAATATGAACAATATGTATATTCATCCTAATGTATCACGGATGCTTTTCAGAATAATCTCCTTGTTCTTAGTGAATTCTGGTTATCTTTCTGAATTCTGGGGGGAGAGATTCCAGAATCTAATGGAGAACTTGTTTTGTTGAAAATTGACCTTACTGCCACCTATTATAGACAATTCAAACTAGCCTGACTTCCTTAAGCAAAGGAGCTCTAGAAAAAATAAACTATTTGTTGGGGTGTATACAGAAGTCCTGTTTAATAGTAGGATGCCCAGATTTATCAAGAATGAATCCTGTTTAACCAGCCGTATTTTCTTTGTTGGCAGCATAACAGGCCTTGGGACTAGAGAGATCAATGACTGTCTTGTAGTTTGATTTAAATAGGGCTCTTGACACCATTGATTTAAATAGGGCTCTTGACACCGTGTCACACTAGCAGGATCAGCAATAGAATGTTGATGAAAATGTCATGCAGTGAATGCAGAAGTTCAGAGAAAGCTGTACCCCAAAAGCCTTCATCTGTTGTTCACTTGCCCAGCAATATATCACACAGGGTGTTGTTAAAACGTGTTCTGTAGCTGGCTTGTGTTTTCATTAATGATTTGGGTGATGTAATATATCATATATCCTTATTAAATTTACTATCAATAATCAAGCAGAGAAGAATGGAAAGCATGTTGGGAAACAGGATTAGAATGAGGAATATTCTTAGCGAATTGGAGATATGTCTTACCTCAACTGATTTTGTTTTTCTTATAAACAAGTGCTGAGTCCTCACAATAAGTAATTATAGTTGAGAGGGGGGAACAGGAGAAATTACTGTATGGATTACAGCTCTGCAGAGAGGGTTGCTGGTTCCTCTCAAATTAAGTGTAAGCCACTTGTTCATTTATTTTGTAGCAGTGTGACATTGTTGACAATGAAGTTTGTGCTGATCTTTGTAAGGAAGGATGTTGTATGCAAGGCACTTGAAAATAATCTTTTGTTCATCCTTCAGAGTATCAAGTGCCTTTTGAGGCACCTCATTGAAGGAAGATGTAGGTTAATTGGAGAAACTCCTAAGCACAGCAGCAATGGTGACTGAAGGTCTTGAAGATGGTCAGTGGGTGGAGGAACTGGAAATGTGTTGCTGTGGTTTGGAGTAAGGGGTATGAGAGGGAGTGTAATGTTCTTCAGATAAACAAAGGTTTTTTAGGTTCTTCACAAGTTGGTTTGTTGGGCATTGTTCCCAGATACCACCTGGAACATTATTAGGATGGTGTGACTGGAGATTTCATGGCATCACTTAAGCCTCATCTTATCATTCCTTTAGGTGAGGTAGATAAATCTCCTCAAAGACCTTCAGCTCAACCCTCTGACACAATTACTTCTCTTCTAGTAGTGACTGACATTCACAATCATTGTGTTACTTGAGTGCTGCAAAAGCTGACCCTCAAAAGCTGTTGTCAGTCTGGTCTAGGGGAATGCAGTGGACAGGAAAAGGAAGGTAATACTGACTTTGTGAATGTAAGTGTCCTGTATCTAATTTTTTTTCCCCTTTGCTGGTAAAGTAGGCAAGCTGTCTTACTGTTTATAAGAAAGATGTTACTTGATTTCTCTTTTAGTTTTTTAGTATTTGAGATGAGTGATGAATATGGTTTTGTTTATCAAAATACTAAGCACTACTACTTAGTATTCAGGAAACAAGAGTTTTAATTTATTACTTTTAGTATTAAACTAGCTTATTTTATACCAGTTAGCCCCATCTGTTACAAGATGGAATTACCTTTACCTGGTTTCCATGGTGTACTTTATTAATTGAGTATTAAAATAGCATAAGCAGTCTAGCTAATACACAGTGACTTATTCTGAAGTGATTGCAGGTTGGCTGACTGCAATATTTGTTCCTCAGGTTAAATATTGTTGTCTAAAAGCTGTTCCATTTTAGCTGCTACAGTTTTTGCAGTAACATTCAATATGTGTATTGTATCTGTATACAAGTAGTACTAAACTTGCAGTGGTAAACTGTCTGAACACCTGCCATGGATACTGTGGCAGCTCTTTCACTGCCACCTTCTTCCTGTATCCTGTTCATAGATTAACTTTTTTTTTTTCTATTCCAAGCAGTAATTTACAGTGTATAATTGCCAAGCTAGATCTTGTGTTGACTGCTGTTAAAGTGAGGATGGAGTTGGTTACTGTTGTGTCAGTGAAGTCTTTCACTGCTAGTACACAGAGCAGATTTGGTGATACTGATGCTGCCGTGCACAGTTTCTCATGAGAACACACTTCAAATTGAGGAAAATGTTGCTTTCATAGTGCTTTTGTTTAGGAACTTAGGTGCCTTACAATTTGCTGCCTTGTGCAATACCTAGTGTCCTCCAAAATAATATAGCATATATCTATACAGCACAATGCATTGTTCTGTAGGGGTAAGTGAACTGATTTGATTAATAGAAATTACATGACTTTGATTGCATGACTCTTTGCTGGGGGTAATTAGTCTTGCTGAGAATGACTGAACTGTATTACTGGCTCAGAGCCATCTGCATTAGTGCCACTGCTTCAGGTGGTGCATCTGCATCTGTAAGAAGTGTAAATATCCTGCTAAAACATTTTTCTTCTCTCCCCAGTGGTGTTAGCAGTAACACTGTCAGACCTTCAGTGAAATGGTCTGGACTAAAAAATACTCTGCCTTTCTGTAGCTGAATGTAATCTCCATGTTCTTCAGTTTCATGTTGCTCCTTTCAGTTGAGTTGGTTTTTATTTTGCTGTGTATGTTTTTGGTGAGATTCTGTTGCCATAAGATGGAAGATTTTGAAAAAAATTGATGTGCAGATTTTTATTTGTAATATTCCAGGCCAAAACCCCCCTTTTCAGTGGGAAGATGATTTTTTTCTTGTTGGCTTTTGAAATAAGGAACAATCTTGGTAGTATGTAACAAGTTCATTAATTTGAACTGTTGACTGTAAGATACCAGATTAATGTGCATGTAATAGAATGACTTTCACAACTTAATGCAATTTTTCATTGCTAAGAAGCCAATAGTGTAAGACCTCTTTATCCTCTTTTGGTAAGGCAGACAGAGCTTACACATTTTACCATTAAATTGTGTTTTGCTGCGACTAGGATTTCTAGCTTGGTAACCTGATGTTATACAAAGTGTTTTATATTACATATTTACATATTTTGCATGTGTAACCCAATATCTGGCATGCATTCTTCTTCTAACCATTTCAGTAGAACACACTAGATGATTACAGGCACATGAAAGAAAAGACTTAAGTTTGAATTCATGCAAGGAAAAAATCCTGTTGCAATTTTGCTTTTCAACATATCCTTTAAACTACCAGGGTTTGGAATTTTCTTTATGCATAGAGTTGGAGAAAAATAACCCAAGTATGATTGTAATTCTGGGATTTCTTCATGCCTAGTTTCCTTTAAACAACTGTAAACAAGTTTCAAGTTTGCTGTATTAAGCAAAACTGTTTTTTTCATGTAAGCATTAGGTTGATTTCTGGTATTAATGAGATTAATCTTTTACTGTAACCACTCAAAAAATTGATTTTGCCATACTGTTAGGTGTTTGGTAATTTTGGCCTCAAGCACAGAGACCTTTTTGGGAGACTGTGTGTCAGATGTTTTAAAATGGGTTTAGTTTTCCACTTTCTGTCATGGCATTGACCTGTTTCTAAGTGATATGTTGCTGGCATCCCAGTAGTGAAGCTGTGTCAGAAGTTAGTTATGTTACGCTCAGTTGCTGTTAGTTAGTTGTAACACTCAGTTTTGCTGTAGCATGGTGGAGTATTTCTAAAAGTTTTTATCCATATTCCAGGCCCGTCAAAGACTTGTCTTTGATTTTCTGTTTTTGCTCTTTTCTTTTTCAGTTACAGATGTCCACACCTTTTGTTCCTTATATTTCTGGAAAGCTTTACTCTTTCCAACTCCCTGTCATCTGTTCCCTAAATCTTATTGCTGCTATTTCATTATTAGGATTGGTTATGACTGTTATTGTATGATCTAATATATAGAAGTTTTGGTTGTAGGCCAGTATTACATTAAGCTAGGCTTTATCAGGTACAGGTAAAATCCAGGGCCTGACAGCTCTTTATTTATTAGCTTCTAATGGAGGACTTCAGTGGGAAAGAAATGGTAGTGGACAATAACTAAGGAAGGGGAAGGGGAATGTGATGGACTGCCACAAAGTGCTTTCTGCTTGGAGATGAATTATTGTCAGGACAGGAGAATAACTGCACTCATCATGTAGTTGATAAATTATTATGCATTTAAACAGGCACATGAGGCACAAATAGTGTTTGCATTGCTAGCACATTCAGTTCAGTGTTTGAGATTAAGCCAGCACTTCTTATTCTTAAAATTATTGTGACTGCAGTGTTTTCCATTTGCTTTGGTAATACATCAGACGATCTGGGGTTTTGTGAGCTAGAGGATATATCTGGGGTTTGAAGTGTCACCTAATGCTGAAATAAGACACTTGGGAATTTTGGAAGAACTGGTTGGAAATGAGGGATAGAAGGAGTGATGAAAAGGGAAATTGTAGAAAAAGATCTTGGCAATTACACCATCCTATCTTTTTTCGTCAATAGGATTAAATGTAAAGGCCAGGTCTCATAGTTTTTTTTTTCCAATTTTTGTTTGTTTATTTTGCAATTAGTGAATTTAAATGTGTAATTCTAAAATCTGAAAAGTATACTTATATTCTGTTTCTCTAATTACAAAATTCTCCTTCTACTCTCTTATCCAAGTATCCCTGTAGAACAGAAAGAAATTAAACCAAGCCTGTTTCTGTTTTGCTGTTAAGGCATATTTGTTCCTCACCAGAAGGATGGCATTCCAACAAGTTTTGGACCTTGTGTGTGCTTTACTCTTTGATTTTTCCTAGTGTTTGCACAATAAGTATTCTTGTATTTGTTATTTAAGGTGTGTCATAAGAGTGGAGATAGGAAAGGAGATGAGAGAACCAGCAACACAGATAGGCTTGTATTTATGAATGCTTGTGTTCAGCCAAATACAGGGTAAATACAAATTCAGAGGATTTTTCTTTAATTTTTAATTGGTTTGAAGCAGTTACCATTGTGTAACTAGTATAGATCCTAGGGCATCTTTGAGTTTTGAGACAAAGTATTGTTACTGGATAGTCACACTTTTTCAATAGAACTATATAATTAAGAATGAAAGAAAAGCTCTGGGTTTCTGTTTCCAGGTGACACATTAAAACTAGCAAGAACAAAAGATGTCTGCAGGCTCTGCCTTTTGATTTAGTAATTTTTGTGCACTGACTTTTAAAACTCTGTATTAGTTAAAAAAAATAAAAATTGACCAGACCAAAGATAAAAACAAAGTTTAAAAGAAGTGCTTTTGACTGAGAGAAAGGAAGGGACACAGAGGTTAGTGGCGAGTCTTTGAGAGATTATAATTTTGCAACTCTTAAATTATAAATACATTGTAGAGTGTATAACTAGATGGCAGGGCTTTGAAAATAATTTGAAGTATCTCTTACATATTACATAAACAAAGCAAAAACTCTGTTTTTTGTATGGTGATGAAGAGAAAGGCAAATTGAATGACATAATTCCAAACAATAAATGAATATAGAGATATCATCTCTAAATTTGTGGTATATTCTTACTCTATTTCAGCAGGCATAAAAGTTTTAGGTAAACACTGAAGAGCTAGGGCTCTTAAGTTGGTGACACAAAAAACTAGCATGGAAAAATTTAGTTTTCTAGTTCGACTTAGAGCTGGAATGATACATCTGAAACAGTATGGATCCAGCTGTCTGTTCTGCTGTGGGTGGAAGTTCTGCAAGGAAATGGCAGTTTTATGTTTCTGGCTAAGTATGCATAGGCACTGTCTGAAGCTCTGGTAGGAACTGGCATTTATAACTTGCTCTGTTCTTCTTTCTGAGTATTCATATACTTGGAGATTTAATAGTAAACTGCTGGTTAGTTCTCCCAGAACTAGACTAGTGATCTCTAAGGTGACTAGACTTGGTGGTTTGAGTTCAATAGATGATCACTTGTCCCAGGGAAAGTGTGGAGAGATGTCACGTTATTTTTTCTAGGGGTGCTGGCTGAGGGTAGCTGAATTTAATTTATCTATGGCCAATGGTGAAATCAGTTGTTTAGTGGTCAAAGAAATAACACTGAGAGGCAGTTTCTAATATTGATCTTATCTGGGACTGAGGCATTTATTTGTTTGTAACCCAGCAGTTGAACAGAAGAAGAACATAGTTCATTCAGAAATAACACTTCAATATTGTATGTCTGAGAAAACAGAGTGTTTTTTGTTTCTTTTTGAACAAACAGATTCAGCAATAGAGTGAGAGAGAACAGAAATGGATAAAATGGAAATGTGACTTGTGACCAAAGAAAGAAGGGAGCATTGTATTAGAATGATTACTGGAAGATCAAATAATGCTGGTGGCAAATAATTTTCAAAAAATTTCATTGAGGATAACAGAATGAGAAGTTTCAGTCGAAGTACCTGTAAATTCATATAGATCTGAAAGTCAGCTAACAAAACCCATTGAACTAAACCAGAAAAGCCAAATCATTGCATGTTTCTGAAATGTGTGGAAAGAACAGTGTTCTGGGACAAGCCCAGACTACTTGTCCTCTGCAGTCAGTGCTTAAAAGTTACCCATTTCTAACATGGGGAATGTTATTTTGTGTTCTCTTATAATAAACAAACTTACTAGATTTGGAAGCCACTTGTTGCCAGAGTGGTAAGTTGTGATGCATCAGGCAAACTGAGAATAGACCCAGTGTTCAGTGTTTCATTTTTCAAAGTTATTTTTCCATTGCAGAGGATCTTCTGTTCAGTAGGTGGGGGAAATGTATTTAGGCAAAATTGAAAGCTGTAAGCTTGCTCAGAAGACAGTATTAGATTGTGAAATACTGGCTTTTTGGCAGTGAAGAAAGAAGGTACTCCTGGCTGAAGGCCTGTTCTAATGTAGTGGCAAAGCAAAGACAGCAACTACGATTGGAAAACAATATATAAATACCACTGAATGCATTTGTTGCAAATATAGAAATATATGAAAAATTTGAAATACTGCAAAAAAAAAAAAGAAACAAACTATGACTGACTGGAACCACAAGGACACCTATAGTGGAATAAACTCACTAAAATACTTATTTCCAGATTGTTCATAAAGATGGAGGATAGGAGGATTTTTCAGTAAGTGCTCTTGTTTTCTCTTTGAAGGCAGGGTAATTTGTTCTTCCATAGAGTAAGGATACCAACAACTAGTGAGGATGTTACACGAAAGTGCTGAGTTCCCAGAGGTGTTAGTTTGTAATTTCTTACTGAATAGGAAGGAGAAAGTCCAGCTTGTGTTGTTCCAGCATTCAGAAGGAGATGGTATTTCTGTTGATATCAATGTCAAGTAGATACAAAACTACTCTAAAAATAGTAGACAAGTTGAATTCATTTGAAAGAAGAATTCAGGGCTGTAAAGCTCAATTAATGACAGCCAACTACCTTTTTATGGAAAATATGTGTTGTCAAACAGATTTGTCTTTTTTGCTTACTGAATTGATTGAAGAAATTGTGTGGATGCATTATAGATTTATGTGCATAAATTTAGATGACTTAAACTTCCCTTTAAGTTATTTTCCCCAAAGCAGGTATTTAAATAGGCTCCTCACTTCACAGTTGCTCTACATTCTCAGTAGATGGTTTTGTTACTAGGGGAGCTGGAAGAGAGGAACAGGGTAAGTAAACTGTAAATCTTTGGAATTGGACCGTGTCCTTGCTGGGATTGCTTTACCAGTGTTGTTTCTGTTCTTGCATTCATGCAGCTGTGTCAAACAAATCTGTACTTGTGCAAATGGTGTAGGGAATTGTGCTCTACAGATAAAAACAGTTTTGTGGTTACCTGTGAATAAATGCAATTATGCATGTCACAGTGGGCGATTAAGTGGGCTCTTTTTCTTGAAGATTAAGACTGTAGAGGTGCATTCATGGGGAGAAAATAAAGGACCACAGAATGGCTCTTGGATTAGCAGGGAAAGAAATGTCAAGAGCTAAGGACTGGAAAATGAGACCTGGCAAATTCAGAAGTATAAAATAATTGAAAATTTGGATTATATACACAATTTTATTGTAATTCCTCAAGTAAACACTGGTTGTTCAAATCTTAAACATAATAACCAATTTTATTCTGTTCATTTCTAATTAAAGTGTAGCCAGTTCTGGTTAAAAAAAGTCTAACCAAATAGCTATGAAAATAAGACTGAAGACTAATCTTTGTTCAGACCCTGGATGGAAGCCAGTATCCCTGTACCTATTGTTACTAGTTATCCTGTAACTATTGTTACTATTGTCTTGCCTAAAAGATCAGTGAAGGATGTAACACAAAGTAATGAGAAGTAAACACGAAGTAAAGAGAAATGTAGAGTAATATTTCATTCTTCATAGGAAACAGCTTAAAAAATATGCTATTTTCACAGGAGTAGTTTTTTCTCTTTGTTGCCCAACTCATGCACATAATTTTCAAATATTGTTTGAGCATTTTATCAACTCTTTTCAGTTATTGTTTGAAACATAAAATAGTCCAGTTGTGTTATGTGTTTACCTTTCAGGTCCAACCTTCAAATACTCACAGCCACTAAATCTGATTACTGGCTTGGTTGTCTTAAAGGTAGACCTTCTTCAGCTGAGAAAAATGTAGAAACCTAACCCCCATTAAAAGAAGGAGCTTCCTATTTTTTGAGAACATACGGTTTCTCTGCTAGGTTGTCTGCTATTTCAAAGATTCCTCCCCCCTTGCCCAGTTTTAGCAGACCTATTTGCGAACTAGAGTTGTAGAAACTTTTGACTGAAAAAAAATTTGGGACACAAGAAAAAATCAGTGACTGAATCAAAAGTTTCCCACTTTTATTCTAATTTATTTAAACAGCTTTGGAATCTTCGTTGTGTGAGACAAGATTTATTAGAAGCTTCTGAATATATTAATATTTTTAAAGATACCTTTAACTTGTCCACATGTGCACATTTTTGTACGTCATCCCCGTTTGATGCAAGTACAGATGAGCTGTATACCTCCATTTTAATAGTTTTGACTGTAGAAGGTTATATGCCCATAATACAATCTTTACTCACAGATTCTCTTCATGAAATCACAGAAGGATTTAGCTTGGAAGGGGATCCTAAAGACGCCTTCTAGATCTACTTCCACCCTGCTGTCATGAGCTTAGACACTTTCCACTAGACCAGGTTGCTCAAAGCCCCATCCAGTCTGGCCTTGAACACTTCCAGGGATGGATGTTCCACAGCTTCTCTGGGCAGCCTGTTCCAGTGCCTCACCACCCTCACAGCAAAGAATTAATTCCCAATATCTAATCTAGACTTGGCCTCTTCCAGTTTAAAGCCAGTCTCCCTTGTCCTGTCATGACATACTCTAGTAGAAAAAGCCTTCTTGCAGGTCCCATTGGTACTTACTGGAAGGTGCTCTGAGGTATCCTCAGAACCTTCTCCGGGCTGAAATACCCCAACTCCCAGCTGTCTTCATTGGAGAGTTGCTCCAGCCTTCTGATGTCTCCATGGCCCTCTGGACTTGCTCCAACAGGTCAGCATGGGCTGGGGCCCCAGAGCTGGGCACAGCAGTCCAGGTGGGGTCTCATGAGAGAAGAGTAGAGGGAACATCAACTGCTTCTTCCTGTTGGCCAGATTCCTTTGATGCTGATGAGGCCAAGGATACAGTTGACTTTCTGGATTATATTGAGCTTCCCATCAACCAATTTTCACATGTGTTGTTTTGTTTGTTCTTGTTCATTGGTAGCTCTCACTTAGTAGCTATTAGAGCTCTTAGCAGGAGTAATAATCTTTCTCATTATTAAGGTGTTTTACAACAGTAGTGCTCAAGCTCACCTTTTATTTTGTGATGATACATACATGACAAGTAGTGTTCCTTTCTCATTTTCTTTTGCCTTAAGCATGTTTTCAGCCCATTGTAAATGCAGCCTAGTATACAAATTATCACTGATATTTGTAATCACTTATTAATGTGGGAAGCTATCCTTTTCTACTTATCTCTTCTTCTCTCTGTTTGTGACAGGTATTTATGAAAAATATCTTGAAATAAAATTTGGAAGAAAACTGTCATACAGAGTATTGATAAGTTACTGTGCTTTTTTCCCCCCTACTGAGCTGAAACTGACTTTAATTTGAATTAAAATCTCACAACATATTGTGAGAGTTCCTGGTACAGTTAAAAGTAAAACTGTGCTAATACAGCTATATTAATAGCAGTCTGACATAGCCAGAGTGACAGATTTTACAGCAATGTTGTTTCAGCAGTGACATTGATTTGTTTATTAGATATGGTATCAGGTTAAACTGTTACAATATATGGTAGGAAGTTAGAGATCATATCAGGGTAACAGAAACCAAAAGTGTATTTCCAAAAACCTGTATTGGAAAGGAAACAAGGGTGTACTGCGTGCCAACAGCTTTGTGCTCTCAGCCTGCCTGCCTGCTTGCCTAGCTGCAGTGTTAGGAATCAGAATGGGGATCTAGAAATGCTGATATGCAAAGGATATAAGTCATTCAAACTATAAAAATAATCGGTTTAATAATTTCATGTTGTGTACCTGTCATACAACTTTCACTGTAAATCTTCTGTTTTTTCATTTCAAGTAAATTTCTTTTTGTTGTGTGAGAATTTCTTTGTAAACTAGGAAAACAAGATGATACAGAAATCTATAAAGTAAATACAAAAGAAGATGTTTCTCCCATTCTGTTTCAATTTATAATAATCACTGAAGTGTAGTTTTAGCAAAGAATATAAAGATGCCTAATGATATATCTCCTTCAATTTATTACTCTGCAAAAATAATTAAATTGTTATAAAGAGGCAGTAGTTGCAAACATACTGTGGTAGTGAAACAAACACACTCAAAGCATCTAGAAGAAGTGAAGTGATCTGACTAAAGGAAAATTTATTAGCATGTTTTAAAATGTATCACTAGGAGCAGATGCTTAACCTTTCAGGTCTTTTCATGTCATACTTGTATTCTGTGTGTACTTTGTACTTTATCTGTAGGAAAGGAGGTAATAGAATAGTGCATGCTTTTGGTTTGTCAGTTATTCTGTGTATATTTTGTTAAATCAAAAGCTTTTTCTGGAATTGCTATTCATCTTGCTCTCCCCTCTCCTCCCAGCAATTTTGGCACAACTACACTCAATGATTCAAAGATAAGTTCTTATTTCCCTGGCTGTTACAACCTCAAAAATAAGGTTAGCATTTTTTCCACAGCAAGTGCATGTTGCCTTCCACCTTTCTGTGGTTCTGATGGCTGTAGCTGCCCTAGAGTGCTGCCTTCTGCCCTTTTCCACTGGACGTGTATTCTTCATCTTCTTCACATCCTTCTTATTTAACACTTACTGGCTCTGAGTGATTTAGATTTTCCTGTTAGTCATATAGTAATGGGTTTGGCTTTTTTTTTCCATTTTTTTAACTTCCCCCACCAAAACAAAACCCAAATCTTGGGTTTAATGTTGCTTCTTGAATTGCACAAGTGTTCTATGAAGTAGAAAAAGCAGACAGTAATTATAGAGTCAGATTCTTCTTTCCTCTTGGTGTAAGACAAATACATTCAGTGATATTATGGCAGAATGTGTGAAGTAGGAGTGGAATCTGGCTCTTATAAGGCTGGAAAATTTTAAGACAGAAGCTGATTGTTCTTAGCTATATGTTGAAGGCATTTTGTCTGAATAATGAGTAACAGAAGAGTAATTAAGCATATTCTAGATTTTTTAATACTGCATTGAAACTTTGATAAAGAATGCTGTATTCTCTCCTTTCAAAAGGATTTAATGACAATTGGCAGCTAAAACTTTTTCATAGGAAACAAATGGAAGTGTAGACTATTCAGCTGTGAAAGAAGTTTGATGAGTAGCACATACATCGATTTAAAAAGAAGTACTATGTACAGTGCAATGAAGTATATTTAATGGTTAACACAACAGAATTTTTTTTCTTCTGTCTGGGTAAATTCTGTAGCCCTTCAGTGTATTATTTAATTTAAAATTAAAAAAATCCAACAGGAGTGGGGAAAGTAGGATATTTTAAATTTATGTGTGGTGGGACATAGTGCCTGTTAGTCCAGTTCAGTGATACTCTTACCAAAACCTCCTTCATATAAATATAAAATAGATGGTGATGTTAAACCCAAGTTTTGGTGTGTACGGATAAGTAATAATTATGTATGACATATATGTGTGTATTTATGTAACAGTGAAGGGAGGTGAATTAATCTGATATGTATCCAACTGCATAAATTATTTTATCTAATATATTTAGAAAGTACAAAAGTGACTGCTATTTTCCTGGCACTACTGAAGTAAACAGAACTTCTGATCAAATGTGGATTACATGCCTTGTAATTCATTAAAATTGTTGCTTACTAGAAACTAGCTATTTGTGATGTATTTACATTTCTATTTCATGGGTTTGTGGTGTACTAGCAGGTGAAGGTATGCTTCTTGAATATTCTAATAGATATTGGCACTGCACTCTGCTTATGTTGGTATTTTTATTGTGGGATAACCTCATTTTACAATGTAAAATTGAATGGAATGCATTTGCAGTTAAAAAACAACATAGATACCAGCTAATACTTCAGATACAGAAAACGTGTGGAGATTGGCAGTGCTTGCTTGTGTTTCTGAGATGTGTTTACTGGAATTAATATTTTTGGAGTCCTGTATGAATCTGCTTGCCTTAGGCTGAGTGGTGTGAAATGTAATTGAACTAATGATTCACTGTGGTGAGATCATTTTTAAGAATGTAGTGGGCTTCTCATTGTACAATACTACGGCATAAATTTGCCCTTTTTTTCAGTGGCGCTGCCTCTGCATTCTGTTTTAGTTGATCTGTCAAGCACCCACGCCTTCATATCGTTCCTGAGAGCCTCCTGTGTGTAGGATATGTAGTGTGTCTTCACAATTCACTCTTTATTTTGTCTTGTGTTAAATCTGTCATGTGGTACAGATCATGTATGGTTCTGTTTTATGATGGCTTTTGGGTGTATATAGGATGGCACATATTCTTACTTGTATTCCTTCCTGCTGTACGTAGAATTTTCTTCTGCAGCCTGTGAAGTGTACTCCAACAGAGTATAACTCCTCTTTTAAAAATAATAATGAAGAATAGTAAAAATGGACCTACTTATATTTGTAAAGGCAATCAATGAGTGTGATCGTCATAGCCTTTAAAGCTGGGCTTAATCTCTTTGGGTAATTCCTAGGCTGCTTTTTCTCTGCTATGAAGTGCTGCTTCGTTGCATCTGATTTTCTAATGAATGAGCTTTTAACATTAAATGTGTAATTCTTGAGGTTTTATTTAATTTTAAAAAGTAAGGTTATGTTGTCAAGAAACCTTTTAAGTCTGAAAGCTTTTCAAAATGCATTTTTCAGATAAGGACATGATGTAGACTTATTAATCTGTTCATTATCATTTCTCCTTTCCTTCTTTTTAAATGAATGAGTAGTATCTTTCAGTTAAGAATGCTTTATTGGAAGATTAGTAATCACTGAAATCATGTTATATTAACCCTACACAAGCCATCTTCTCCTCCTTCTAGTGTTCAAAATACAGAGGGTAGCTTGAAAGGGAAATGAAGAAGGGGTACAAAAAAGAAAAAATAATAGTTTCTGCTTAAATATTTTGGGTGCATTTCCTTTCAGAAGTTATTCCCAGAAGAAATTTTTTAAGTGGTAAATGTGGAGGATACGGGATTTGAAAAAAACAAGTTTATAAGTTTATTGTATTTACTTCCTCTCTGCAACCTCTCAAATGAGATGTAGGATTTCAATTCTTGTAGGAAATCAGAGAGAATTTGGATGAAAAAGTAATTTAAATGGGTGCCGTTGAATGCAGCTATTTTTGGGTTAGTTTTCACAAAAAAAAGCCAGTGAAAATATGTAAATATGTATATATGTGTATATATTCATATGTAAATATGAATATATGTGACGCAAACAATTTTACATAATCAGTTATTATCAAGCAGATAGTAACATTTCTAGGTAGTTATAAGTGGCTATTCTTTGTGGAATATGGAGCTGTAATATTATATTTTGAATCTTCTGTTCTAGTAAGCCAAGGCATGAGCCCAAGTAAATGAAGGTACATTACAAGTATTTTTTTTAAGCACAGAAGCAGTTTTGGCAATACACATGATTCATAATTTAGCGATGTAGTCGAAAAGAGCTTTTTGTTCCCTTAAAACTGTGCTTTTTTTATATGCTACTTCAGAAAAGTGCTTTAGAAATCCTAATTTTTTATGTAATACTTTAGTTAAACTAGCTTTCATATTCAAGGGTATGATCTGCTTTTTCATATAAGATAATAGTTATTGAGAATTAGCATTTTAAATATACTGGTAGCTGGTGACACACTGATCAGTTTATGTAACAAGAGGAGTGAAATCATGCTCATTGATTTTGTGGCTTTTTGTTTTGTTTCCCCCGCCTCGCCACTGTTTCATTGAAATGAAAAAATTTTTAAGCATGGCATGGTGCAAACAACTTGACAAACTTATGTTTGGATGAATATCTTAATTCTTGCATACAGTGCTGTGGATGCTGATAGGTTTCCTGATCATAAGGCTTCTTGATTCTTCAATGTAGGTTTAAGATGAAATTGAAAAAGACCATGTAGAACAAATGTAGGCCATGGCTGCCCAGGGAATGCAGGAATATGGTAGCTAGCAGCATAGATGATTGACTTGTGACAAGGCAGCTGCATGGCTAGAACTGAACACACTGAAAAATAATAAAGTTATCAAGGGCAAGAAAGATTATCTTCTATTTTAGCTGTGGCATTTAACAACCATAGAGTTGTTAAATGTAGACGGTGTGAATTTTTCATTCACACCATGTAGATGGTGTGAATGAAAAATTTCTGTGTGAAAGGTCACACTAGAGGTCAGTGTGAAAAATCTAAGCCTTTGCACAGTATTGATGCTCTTGGTTGGTTGTCTTATAGTATCAGCCAAATAATTTTCTTGTCTATGCTTTTTTTCCTTGATTTAGCCTTTTACCCTACCCTGTCCTTTGTATTTATTCAAAGTTGTGTATTTTCTATGTAGAAATTGTGGATCTGAGATTGTATATGCAAAACTTTTTACTTTTCTTAAGAGTGCTGTCAATTTTTGGACCAGCATGATTTGATTTTTCCCATATCAAAAGTTTCTGAACCGTTGACTGAAGGACATAATGTAAATGGCTTTTTCTGTGCATGATAGTCACATGCTGGAGCAGATTGAACTAAGTGGGATATCTAAATATGACATCAAAATGCATCCAGGTTATAGCTGCATAATATTCAGAATACCTCTGATCAATACGGTTAATGAATTAAATTTAAAAATGCTATATCATACAAAATGGTGAATTTGTGCTATAGAAAAGTATTCCCAACTGCAATTTTTGCTTAAAAATTCTTTTATATTTACAGAGAAACTGAGCCATACAAATATTTTTAAAAGTTTACACTTCTTTAAGGCTATTTATTATCTAAAAAAAGAGGACTTGAATATTTTTGACAAATATACACATGGTGTTACGCTAACAAACAGCCATGCAACATATATCTTACATAATGAAGAAATTGAATATACAAGACCTACTCTATTTAACATATATGTTGAAAATATACAGTCTCGCCAATGGTTAAAAAAGTTTTTTGTATTTGGCAGTATTTTCTTATAGTTTGTTCAAATATTCCATTTGATGTGTTTTGGTGAATACTGAAATCTAGTCAGTGACAACCTGAGGTACTAAGCATTTCTGCCTTACTTCACTGTCTTCAAAGGTAATCTTTTTGTTCCTTTTAGGCTCTATCCATGAATTGTGTATTACAGCGTTATTTGGCATGGGATCTGCTTCCACTATTGAAACAACTCGCTTTTTCATCTTACTTTTCAGAACTTTCTGGAACTTTTGCCTCGTGAATGCGTAAAGTAGAGGGTGAAATATAGTTGTTCCATATGCCATTACTAGAAAACATAATCTCAACTTTACCAAAAGGTCACTTGGGCCCAAACATAAGATAGTGATGTTCAAAACAGAGATGGGTGTCCAGCAGAGAAGGAATGTTGAGATAATCAGAAGGGACATTCTGAAGACTCTCTTTTGCCGTTCTCGTCGCTCCCGGTGCCGTTTTACAGCTCGGCGTAGAGCGATTATGACAGACACGGAAGTCCTTACACCAAAGACGACATTTTTTCCTCCACTGCTGTGGGACATGTCTGTAGTCTCATGCTGAGTGGTCAAAGAAATAGTTTTTTTCTTTCTGTTTTTCTTCTTTTGTCCTGTTGTAAATCTTGTACCAATCCGAATATTTAGGGCCTGGAGTATTTTGGTGTATGTAATAAGCATTACTATAACAGTGAAGAAAAATATTGGAATCTGAACAAGAATGTGGTAGTACATTCCTAGTTCAGTGTGATATTCATTTGTACTCACGCACAGAAGTGTCTTGTTTTCCCAAGTACTTGCACTTTGAAGACTGAAAAAGTTGACTTCAATGAAAGGAATCAGGAAGGAAAAAAGTGAAATGATCCATATTGATGTCATTAAGACCACAGCCCTTCCCATGGTCAGGATGCGATTAGCAGGTTTTACGGAGATGTCGTATCGGTCCAGGGTGATAGCGAAGACATTGATTGCAGTTGAAACGCTTGCAAAAGAGACACAAGCCTCATGGAAGCAGCAGATGAGAGCAGTGTTACTCTCCAGTGAAAGCAGAAGGATAACTATAGTTAGAGGAATACATCCCACACAAATTATTACATCAAGTACATGAAGGTTCATTGTAATTATGTTACTGACAGAATTGATTAAGTTGGATTTCATACAGTAAAGTACCAGCACGGTGAGGTTGCTGCCAAGTCCCAAAACAATTTCTAGCATCAAAAATCCAGTGAGAGAAACTTGAAAGCTTAATGGATATGACAGTGGTTGGTACATGTTGGCATTGATGTCATCAATGGCATCTCGAACTGTAATGTTAGATTCGAACTGCATGTTGACTTCCAGAATGGGGGACAAACACATTCTTTTGTTGCAGCTGGTTTTTCTCCTGAAAGGTGAAAAAAAAAAGGAACTATTTGATATCTTTTTTTTAACACTTATTGTAGATAAATGCTGGGAACAAGGAGGGAAGGAAAAGCAATATTCTTACCAAACTCTTCATTTACAGTATATTTAGAGCTTAAATTGGCATGGACTCAGAAGCCTGAAGATCTAGAATAAGGTCTTTGCTTGTTAAAAGAAAGCAGAATTTGTTTGAAAAAAGAAAAAATAGTGAAAAGCTTCCACTTAGGGAGGCAAGCCTTTGTTTATAGTGATGTGGTTTTTCACAAAGGGCTCATTTGTTGAATAAACCATACTTTGTGCATAGCCTTTGTATTGCTTTGAGGGTCATTTTAGAAGGATGTTGTTAAGTATTAACAAATTAGTGATCAAGATAATTTTAAGAAGCTCTTGTGGAAAACAAAGTGATAGGAACATGGAGGACTGTTGCTTATGTATCATAAAAAGGATGTTTAAATTATTTATGCCAATTTATCCACATCTTTCTTATGAGGTTTACAGTAGTGTTGTGGATTGAAATGTGATGTTCTGTAATTCACTAGATTTTTGCAGAGTTTAAACCTTCTGTTCATTTTCATCTTCTGTGCATCTATGTGTATGATGCTTGCCCCTACAACTTTATATAAGTATATATAATTTCAAATGCAAAACTTATATGGGTGGGTTTGGGAAACTGAGTTTATTACAAAATACTACATTTCTTTTCTCTGATTTGAAGATTCAATTTCTTCAAGAAATCTGTGCCTACATGGAATGGAAAAGTATTTAATTTTATTCCAGAATATATTTAAGGGAATGATTTTAGCAAATAATACTTAAAAAGAAAATTATCCTTTCATGTATTGTTTTTGGTTTGCCTTTTTTTTTTTTTAACAAACTGCAGGTAAACCAAACAGATTTACATATGTAGCATATTTCTCTTAGGAACAAGTAAGATTCAAAAAAGTTTTTATTTTATCTAGCAGTTTTTTTATTTTATGTCTCATCTGCTTGGTTTTACACATGCGGGTAAGTTTTAAATATAACATCTGCATGTAATACCTGATGTTTGTATTATTTATTTTGTCAGCCAGCTCTTGAATTTGTAATTGACTGAATAAATAGAAGAGAGGTTATTCAATTTCTTGTTATGATAGTGGAGGGATTTTTTTTCCAGGTAGAGGGAACATATTTGGCATGAAAATAAATTTGAAGGTTGACCTTTGTTCTATTCTGAATACATTAAAATGGATAGCAGTAAGGTGAACAAAATTGATCTCTTTTAAAATGAAAGTATGAATTAAGCACACTTGGGATACAGTATGCAAATGATTTCATCTGCAGTTCTGAAAAGCCTCAATTGAACAATACTATTAATTGCAAATTGTATGATGAAAGTTCTTGGTATTCTTCAACAGTTATTTCACATATATCTCTTAAATAAAAAAGATGTAAATTAGAACGTATTACTCTCAGGTGTGAAATGAAACAAGAAATATTTTAAAAGCTTTGTTTCATTTCTATTTTAGGCAACCTCTGTCTGTCTTACATTAACCCTTGGGAATATGATCTCCTCTTGCATGCTGTCCTGGCTGCGAATGGATTTTAGGAAACCATTCCAAATGCATTTCTGGATAAATGAAGTTCTTTTATATTAGCAAAAGCCAGGAAGAAATCAAAAGCAGATCTGCTAAAACAACAATAGTTTCACCCTAACATTGTAGCAACCGAGATTTTGTGAAAACAGAAAACCTCAGATGTGTTAGGTTGTCATGAATAGATGAAACATCACCTCCTTGTTGCATTGCCTGGGTGTCGGTGCAGGGAAGCAGAGCCGTGAGGACAGCAGCTCGTTCGCCCAGCGCCGCGCGGGCAGAGCCGGGGCACCTACCTGTTCTGTGTGCCTCAGGGGCCTGGCACAGCGGGGCAGCGGCGTGGCAGAAACTGATACAGGGTGGCACTGAGAGATTTTTGACACGCACTGTAACCTGGAAATCAAGTGGTAGCTGAGCTCTTATTTCATTTCTTGCACGTTTTTTTGTTTCCCTTTTTTTTTTGTTCCTGCAGTTCAGCAGCAAAAAGTTCTGATTAAACATGGGGACTTCTTAATTGTCTCAGGCATTTCTACAGACCAGGGCATATTCTGTGTGTCTGTTCTGATATTCAAGCCAGCAATAGCAAATAAACCTTCTTTTAAATGATGTTAATTTCCTTCCCCTGTTGCATTTTGTAGAAGCCTGTTTTTATTTTCCAGGTTTAAAGAAAAAGAATTTCTGATCTCTGTTTTCAGAGTATGTGTAGACATCCTTAGTTTATGGTTGCGTATTTCTTTCTGTAATATTCCTGCTCATTACTTTTGAGTGATGGCTTAGTGAAAGAAGTTGCTATACATCATAAAATCCAGTTCATGTGCTTTGAGAGTAACCATAGGTTGCCTAATTTGGTTTATTTTGATTAAAGGAGAATACATAACATCATAAAATTGAGAGAAAAATATCCATTAGTCATTATGACAAGTAAGTTATTTAATGAGTGGTATAGAAAAAGCTTGGTTAAACCTTTATTCAGCTTGCTGGTGAAGTATGCATATTCTCCTTTTGGGATTTCATGTTTCATTTTCTCTTCATGCATCAGTAGTTTCCACAATTCTGGTTTTAAATTATAAATCCCTCTTTAAGAAATGCTCACCATTTTAAGAATCAATCATTGCACTCTTCTTTTAATGAAAATCTGAGCAGATGTGTTAGTCTTCCATGTATATTGTTGAAGTGTCATGCACGTAAATGGTAATGCAAGTGTGTTCCATGTTTTGTTTTTAATTCCTTTATGTCTTAAGAATACATTTTAGGGATGCATCCTGCTGCTCGTAGGTCATACAGCTACAAAGATACCCGGTCAACTGCATTCTTCATATTGTCAGTTGTAAAACTGAATTAGTTGCTGCATGCCCTTGTGAAGGGGAGGAAAAAAAAGGTTAAAAGTAGGGCTTATAATTTCAAAAATAAAGTAATGCAAGAATGTATTTTCTAATATCACTTACTTCATGAATAAAGAATCTCTAAAATTAGACCTTACAGAGTACACAGAAACTCAGTTAGCCTGCTCTCTATTTGCCAGTAAAATCATATTCTTCTGTCAGCTTACATGAATTTAGGTTTTTTGGACAAGTTTCCTGTTCTCCAGGTAGTGCAGATTACAAAAAATCCTGGCTAGAAGCAGTAACTGTTGGATGCAGAATGTCTGTGACTAAAGCTAGAAAATGTAGTTTCATAGCTCTAGTGAGCAGGTAGTTTATACATACAACTCTCTTGTCTTTTAATGAACTGAGCAGAGTTAATGAGCCTTTTAGAAAAAATGCTTGTGTTTAATTTGCACACTGTTATACTTTCCTTTCTTGAAATAAACGTTTAGTAAATCCAAGCTTTTAATAAATGGCTTGAATGTAAAGAATAATGAAAGTTTAAAAAAAAAAGCAATAAAAAAGGGGGATTTCCTGAGCAATCAGAGATTAGTCATATTAGCCAACCTTCATAAAACAATAAGTATGCACTAATTACAAACTGTCTGATCCTTCAAAGAGTAACTAAATAAATCTGAAACATATTTAACTGCCAATATTTGGAAATACTGCTGAGGGAGGAAAAGCATATTCCCGGTTGCTTTATGTGGTTGTTTTCCCCAGTACTGTATGAGCTTATACTGTACTGTCTTCATGTTGCACAAACAAAACAGGTTCTTAATATTCTATAAGACTTCCATACAGAATAACATTTTTCTATAAATATATTTTTGATGGGGAAGGGGAAATAGCATTTAAATATTTCCCGGTCTTAAATATAACAGTATTATAACTTCTTAATATAACTGCTTAATATAAGTTGAATCTGATCTCTTGCCTTTTTTTTTCCATTTAAAAAATTTGGTTTAATGTTGCTTATTCTGCATATCATAATAAGGAACAGATCTTACCTCTACTAAAGATTTGGTAAATTCTTGATGCAGGTGAAGCAGTTCCAGGTTGGAGGGATTCATTTTGTTCACTTGTTAGCAGAGTAGAAGGGAAAGAGGGTGATAAGCATATCTTCAAAAAATGACCTTAATGAAAATTTGTGCCTGTACTGTGCCATTGTTTCAGCATACTGCTAATGTATACAATTGCTTTAGTTCTGGTTTACAGGCTGCTGCAGTCTCCCACTCTTCCTACGGTAGAATCAATAAGCATCTGAAAATACATAATGAAAGTAATTTAACATACTGAAGGCTTCTTGTCTCCAGAGACACCACTGAGATTCAAGCTTTCTAAAAAAGAAGAGCAGTGCTTCTGAGAGGAAAGCTTGCGATGGGCAGCATTTGCAGAATGACAGCCTACCTTGTCGCTTCTCCTCACTGCAGAGAGATGCAGTGCATTCACTAATTTTGATTGGTCAGTGATGTTGGGCTTAAATTGTGCTTCATATATGGGATTGATGCCCTCCCTCCCCCCAATTTATATAAGGATTCTTTTATAAAAGGACTAAATTTACAAATGATTTATGAATTCTGGAATATATTAAGGGTATGCCTGTTTTATTTTTACCTTTTCACTCTTTACTTTGTGTACACTGGAAGCCACATGGCACTGAGGAAAAAAGGGATTAAATGGTTATTACTTTAAAAGCTTCCAGCAATCTCTATTTGAATTTGCCTACTTCCCATTTCTGAGCCTTTTAGGTGTTTGAGTTTTCGGTTTGATTTGTTTGTTTGTTTGTTTGTTTTGGTTGGCTGATTTTTCTTGTTTTAAGAACATTCTGAAATAATACTGCCTCTTTAAGCCAGGCTGAATTTCACCGTACATGTTTACATGCAAGTGGTCATCTAGGTTTTGTAGCAGTAAGTTATATTCAGAACAACTTGGTACCCACATGTACATTAAGAAAATTTATGCTAGGATGCACTGAGATTATTCAGACCCTAATAATTATTCAGATGTGATAATTTGGTTGATTTATGACCAGAAAAAAGATTTTTAGGATCTATCACTATGTACAATGTATGTAGTTGTGGAGGTTTTTAATTTTGTTGAAATGTAAGCTTCTAAAAAAACTTGTACGTTCCACATGAATTTTGCTAGACACTTGACAGGTTTTTGTAAGGATGTTTTTGTAGCATGATGTTCTTGACCTTCACTTTGCAAGGGATGTCTTTGTTTTCACTTTTTGTATTGTAACTTATTTCTGAATCTATTGTATCAGTGTAAGCAATGCTTACAACCACATAATGAGAAGTGTAATGCAATACCTTTTTAAATTAGTACTGCTGCTAAAGTAAACCCTGGAAATAATGTCAGTATAAACCGAAAATGATATTTTTCAAAATCGGTTTGCTGAAACAAATGGTTTAAGAACATCTGAGTATAAAATGTCGTTTAGGTAGTTTATAATCTCAAGTGAGTGCAGAGTTTTTTTTCATCATGATTTAAAATATTTTCAGATTTTTTTGTAAAGTGCGATGAAGTACTAAATGTTAAAGTAGAGTTCTTTCATAAGTAACTGTGTTAAGATGGTAGCTTGGGCCAAATTTTGATAGGGTCCTCTGTTTTTAGGTTGTTAATGCAAATACAGAATGCAGTTGTGTAACAGATGCCTTTATTTATTTTCTTTATTTCAGACATCCAATATATTATTTCTCTTTAGGTAACGGCATGCTTTATTTATTTTTTTAAATGGCTTCATATCCATCTAGCATGCTTCCTGTTCCATACGCTTTTGCATTCAGAAACCATGCAAATAGACATTGCAGAAACTTTGAACAGAGATCGGTAGGTACCAGCTGGCTATGCTGAGTAGCAGCTGATTGAGCCCTTTGAGCTGTCTCTGTATTGTCTGCCTCCCAGGAGCTTGAAACCAGTGATACCAGCAGAGCTCTTAAGGGTGATGTGATAAAGAGGATTCCTGAAATGAAAGCATAAATACTAATATATTAAAGAGATTTACTTGCTTCACTTTCAGTATGACTAAGGATAAGTAAGGAAGCCTGTCTAAATTTAAACAGATGAATCTCTATCTCCCTTTCTAATTCTTCAGTGTGTGCTTGAACAAAGATGGAGGTATTGGATGAGCTGTACTGTTAGAAAAAGATGCACACACGGAGGAAGATTGTAACAGGATTTTGGGTATACCATGAATATATGGTTCAAACGCAGGCAAAGGGGTCACAAAAGACTACCTATATGACAGGAGGTGATATTGGCAAAAGTTATATCTGCAAGAAGTGTTTGAGAAGAGTGATAAGAAGCTGAGTTGTTAACATATTAAGCTTAAATTTTCTGGAGACAAAATCAGGAAAAGAAGCAGTACCATATGGAGGCAATCAGGAGTAGGTGGATGGATAGACATGCTTATAAGCCATTGCTGTGCAGATGCTAGTTAAGATGGTGTGAACAGATGACTTCATCCTTAAAGGGTAGATAGGGAAGAGTGGGCAAAAAGAGCCATGTGCAGGCACCCAGCATAAACAGAAAATGTGCTGTTCTTATACCTGTTTCTATATCAGTTCAGATGGGAGAAAGAATTTGACGGGTATTTTGGCTTTTAGGATAGTGAAAAGTGGGGTGAAAAGGCAATGAGAAGGTAGAAGTATCGGGGAACAGCGAGAGTCCTAAACCAGGAGACTGGTGATGAAGGATCTTAGGATTGAAAATGGCAGCACAAGGGTAGAGGGAGATCCAGATGGTAACAGAGAATAGACTGTGAAGGGTTGAGGCTGCTGGGTCTGATGTGAGGGGAAAAGAAATGCAGAGAGACAGGAGCTTGATCAGAGTGGAGCACAAGGTGTAGAGGCGTGTGCATATAAAGAGACACTGGGTGCACAGGGGTAGAGATAATGAAAATTGCTGTAACATACACCACTGAGTGAACACACCCCTGTAGTACATCTAAATTCAATTCAGGAGTCGTAGCTGTATGTGAGAATATATTTTTCTGCTTTGCTGAGAGCAGGATGTCCAGAAATTTGCAAGTTGTAGTGTATTTCTTGTACCCCTTCCATCTTTTATCTGTCTTACTTTCCACACAGACGAAGTAATGTCCCAGCATTGACTGTTAACGGCATTCCCAAATGGTGGTAGGTCATCTCTTGATCTGAAGGTCAAAGCTCTGCTGTTAAGATTGTAAGATCACCCTGAATCAGTTCCCTGAATCAGTTTCTTGAACTGCAGTGTTTTAAATAAGCTTAGTTTGTTTAGAAAGGCTCAAAAGGTCTAGCAGGGCCAAATGAAGTACCCAGTTCTAATGTTTTCTGTCAGAGTCCTTGATTTTGGAGCTTTAGAAATCTTTTAATGCGTTTTAGAGTTCAACTTTATGTAAACCTAGTGCAGACTATTTTAACATTCAGATGTCATGGATCTTCATGAAGATCTTTGTTGGCACAGTTGTGGTACTGTGTCTGCTCACTTCCCTTGTTCACTGCATTATTCTTTTTCTCATCCTGAATGCTTCAGCAACACTTTTTTCCTTTGTACTGCACATCTTGTTTCCTAGTCTGACTCTTGCTGTTCATTTAGTGACTATTTAGAATTTTACTGCTTCTGGGTCTAAAAATGTCATCTGTTTTTATATTAGCAAGAGACTTGAGATCCTAACTCATGCAAATTTATTAGTGCCAGATAGTGTCTTTAGAGCTCAAGTTGCTTTAGAAAATGCATATTGGGTGGTTTTGGATATCTTGCCCTGGGATTGTTGTTCAGCATTATTTACATGGTGCATCTGCAGAATTCCAGCTAGATAGCTCCTCTGTACCTTTCATTTACCTACCCTGAGGAGTGACATGCCCAATTCTAAGCTAACTCTTCTGAATATTTTGTGATTTGTATGTCTTCTAACAGTTTGTGATCTATATCTAAAATTGTTTCTTACATTGTTGTATCTCAATTTCTTCAGTAGTCAGTTGCAAGGAATTTTGTTAGAAGGTTGTTGAAAATCCAGTAACTTCTATAGTATCGAGGAAAAATAAGCAATGGCTAGTAGCTGTTTGAGTTGGGAGTTGTACTGATGTTCCCTTGTTATGCTGACTTTGCAAATGTGTTCTGCTTTCTACTTGATACTGAAATTATGGCTTGCAGGTCTGGAGCATGCTGTAGCATGCTTTTATGTAAATCTTGACTCCTGACCCATACGCAAGATCTAGTCATAAAGGTTTGTATTATTATTTAAGAATGATATGCTGAATAGATGACAAAAATTCTGTTAGAATTTGTAGATAGTACCATTCTGACTCAGGTGGTAACATGGTCTTTTCTTTCTTTTGGCTCAAGTACTTTATTCTCATTTCTCTAATCAATAGAGAATCTATAGAATTTAATCTATAGAGAACTGTTCTAAGGCTATTACTCCTTTTATTCCTTTTCTGCAGCAAGGACTGATACCCAAAAAATTAATTTTCCATTCAGTGTCTTACTCTTAAAGTTTCTTTTCTTTTCTCTCTTATTGTTGATCGCCATCTTGCTTTGTTTTGTTATTTTTATAATGACTTATTTAGATTGGGTTTTGCAAGGGATTTTTTTCCCACTTCTAGCATTCATGTTTCCCTTGACAGAAAACAGTCCTGCACATGGGAAATTGTTGATCTCGGTTCTGCCACTGTAGATTTACATCCCTGGAAAAATCTGGATTTTCCAGATTAATTGCATGTTGTTTCACTGTGCTTCCTCTTATATTTGCAAAGATGCAAAGATCTTTGGAAACGGCACAAAGACAAGCATTTTAAAATAGATATAAAGTAGATTATATATAAATTATATAATAGTATATATTTTACATGTTTATGTATTTTTATATATAATGTGTACATCCTAATTTTCAAGATTCAGACTTAATGATAGCATAGCTGCTTAAGTATGGAAAAATTAACACATTTTGCTGTGGAGTAAGAATGTCTTATAATATTCTTTTGGGTTTGTGTAACTATTAGACATAGGTTATTTGTTCAGTAGTATTCCATGTTAGAACAACTGTTGACCTTTTCAGCACTAGGAGGTTCTGTACTCATGAGGAAATGTATAAGTTAGAGAATGCCCTTTAGCTATTAATGCCAAAAATGTATCTTGTTTTAGTTTTGCACAATGAGGTGATACTGAAGAAGAATTGTAAAACCATTGCTGGGTATCACTCATATGTAGGGAAGGGATTCTTTTTATATCATGGCAATAAATTTGGTTAAGTGGTACAGCTAAATCATGGTCCTAGTGCATTATTGCACAATTATTTAAGCATTTTAGTGGAAAGAAAAAAAGAAAAAGCGGTATCAGTTATGCTCAGGAAGGAAGTATGGCTGGTAAATTTAATAGTAATTTAAATAACATCAGTCTTACCCCAGCTTTTCTCCATGGAGGAGGTTTGTTCTCTACTATTAACATTCATAATAAGTGGTGCTGTATGTTGTAGTAATTTTTAGCAAAAATTTAATTAGTGACTATAAGTTTCCAGATTTTTTTAAAAAATTTTCTTTAAAAATTCTAATATTGCTATGAATTTGGTTTCTCCTTCATTAAAATTGTGCTTTGACTATTCTGAGAACTTGAGAGGTTTCTGCTTTCATAAAATATTCTTTGTTCTAAGTTGGTAATTGTTACTAAATTTTAGTGAGGATTTTCATTATTATGGAAAGGCTTTTGGAATTCTGAGATCATATCTTTTTTTTGCTTTGAGCATACAAATAAAAAAGGCACCTGCTGGCATTGTGTGAGCCTTGTGAAAGTGTGCCTGAAAGAATGTTCGTTTCCGAAGTTACAAAGTGGTTTAGCATGATAGCTGAAATGTTCTGGAGCTGGAGGCCTGCTGCTGTGTGGCTGTAGAATGAGGAAATATTGCCTTGTGGTTTGAAGTGCCATGAGATTGCTTACCTTTCTTTCATGAAGCTATTTTGTATGTTGCAGGAAGTTTTCAGTGCTGTTCCCTGCTGCTGGGTGGTTGTGTTGCCCAGCACCTCCAAGTCCCAGCTCCTGGCAGCTCTGTGTTTGTGCATTGCACAGCAGCCTCAGTGTAGATGTGTCAGGAAGTGTTCTGCCTAGCTGATTATGTTGCTTTGGATGGAGAGGCAGCTGAAGTTAACATGCAGGGTTGAGACTTTAGGATCTGGTTCAGGATTCTCCATCAGATATCCTTGTTATGAAAGTCATGCATAGCTGGATATGTGGAATGGGCAGCAGCAGGAACAGAACTAGCTACCCTGGTACAATCCCTGATGCAGGAGTTTGGTTGCACACCTTCCTGCTGTAATATCCTTTGAGTGGAATTTCTAATTTAAAACAAAATGAGAAAACAGGAAGAGTTGTTTATTCAGCAGAGATCTTGGATAGACTTCGTTTCTAGTAATTTTGTAAACTAGAAAGGTGGTACCATTGTCTCTTAATTAAGGCAAAGTCTTCACATGGTGTCCCTAGTAGAGAGCAGTTCTAGCTGAAATTAAGAGACAAATCTTAGGATCTTAGTTGCCCTGTAAGTAGAGTGAACACAACATGAATAGATACCACCTGTCATCTCCCTTTAGTCTTTTTAAGACTAACACTACAGTGCAGGGGTTACCACCAGGGTGACTTCATGGGTCCGTCTGGCTCAGGTAGTTGCTTGGCTGATTCAGTTTGGAAGTGTGTGAAAAGGACCCAGTAGGCATACTACCCTTAAAATCAAAGTTCAGTGACCATGCACAGTAACTCTGCATGTGACAGGAACACACTTTGCCTTCTTCACACAACAAAGAAAAACATAAGGACCGTAGTTTGATTCTCCTTGTTGTTGTGAATGCCTGATATAAGCAGTTAAAATAATGTCTGCTTCTGTGTTCAGTTCAAATGTACGAAGTTGTCCACATCAGTCTGACTGTGGTGATATTCCACAAATTAAATTCTCAATGTCTGAAAAATTATATGCGGAATATTTTCTAGTCTGATATTTTAAAATGATAAATTACTCAGTTGTCCCATCTTTGCCACCTCATTTCTTCAGATATTTTTACAAGGTCATTCAGGGAAACTGATAGAAAATCTGTTTACGTAGTGCCGTAAAAAGGCATGTAAGAGAAGTTTAAAACTAATAAGCTATAATGATAAATGCATAATAATATGGAAATTGAACTAATTTAGTGCAGTGTGTTGGCTTCACATTTCCTCTACTAAAAAAAGTATTCATTTGATTGATGTGCATGTTGATCTAAATTTAGATTTGTGTTGGTATCATATTCAGTTTATTTTCGTTCTTCCTCTGTTGTTTGGGTTCATCCATTTTCATAATTTGTATCCATAATATAGTATAACTTTTTTTATTGATTATTGAAAAACATTCTTACTTTCTTAAGTGGATAAATGAAAGAGAAATATAAACTTCTTCATATTTTCTGGGTTTTTTAAAAAAAACATATATATTGTAGCTATAGAATCTAAAATAAATACCTAAACTGTGTTAAAATGCATGTATACGCATGCATATGGAGAACTAATTTTGTCTGTGAAGCTTTGAAATATCAAGGATTTTTTGCCTAAACCATAGTTTCAGTTTTTTTCCATCTTCTAAAGTATTTTTAACCTCACTGCATAATTGTTGTCTTTGAAATCACTTACTGTAATACTGAAGCAAACCACAGCTTGTATGAAAAGTGCTTTCATTTGCTGTTTTTTGGGAAAAGGCTGAGAGCAGTGGTGTCAGTGGTATGTCTGAGGAAGAGAATACTGTTTTGCATTGTATATGGTTGATGCCTGGAGCTGGCTTTGAAGTCATTAGGCTTGAAGCTTAAGTTTTATTTTACTAATAAAATCTTGAGAAATTTAAAACAGTTGTTCAAGATATTTTTATTGCACTGATGGATGATGAGCAAATACAGGCTTATGGAGAAAAAGCTTGTCAAATTCTTCAGCAGCCTTCACTGATGATCTACGCAATCAATTAAAACATAGAGGTAGTATAAGTTGCAGTGATAGCATCTATGAACTGTAGTTGGAATGGGAAAAAGGAAAAATGTTGTGTGCATTATTTCTAGTGCCTTTCAAAGTGAGAAGCTTCACTATTACTAGGTAGGCTAGCAGCTCTACAAAATGATGCCTTGGGTTAGGAGCTCCTGGAGGAAATGTGGAAGACGGAGAAGAGCAACAGCAACAGCCCATCAACAGGAAAACCGTGTGAGTTATTATGTACTGACTGCCTGTTACCGTGCTGTCTTTCAGAAAGAGAAATTGCCATTCTGACACAAGTATAGGTCTTTTCTAGTTCTCATTCTTTCCAAAGTAGATATGGTGCCCAGTGAGAATTTATTCCCCTTGAGAGACAGCCGGATATGGAGAACATTATTTTATCTTATTAATCAAGCAAATTAGCTTTAATGCGAGGAAAGAATGAAAGGAAAGGAGAGCCTGCTCTTTGAAAGTGATTACTATTTTAAACTTGCTGGTTGTTAGGCTTGAAATGTTTTTCTTTGAAGTTGCTTTATGTTATAATATCTTTTCTGCTGCCTTGCTGTTGAAGGAAAACTCAGTGCTTTCTGTCCCCCCTGGGACAATTGTTGTCTTTCCCTGCAAATTTTTTATACATTCTTCAGAAACCTATTTTGTTTGCCACTATCTAAAAATTGAGGACATCTACCTGTTTATTGGACTCTTGCTAACACCCTGTTTTATACTCCCACTCTGAAACCTTGAAGCTAGCATTATCTCAATAAGCAATACAGGTCTAGGGTAGAATACTTCAACAGGGACTTTTCAATGGTGTTTGAGTACATCTGTATGTAAGGACTCAGTGGCTCTTGGACTGCTGGTTGAGTGCATACCTTGATAAATGTTGCATTTGTGAGAGTATAAAAGCCACTCTCTGTAATCTTGAAGCATGTAGGCAAAGCAGCTATTACAGTGTACTTTGGGCAATAAAGACAGAGTTTTAGTTTGTAGTCTGTACCCTTAATCTAGAATGAATTTGTATGGACAATTAGAGATAGTGTAGATTAACACTTAAACTAAGGATTTTAGCTTCTTGGGTGATGTCCATGACCACATTGCCTGAACATCCTGTATCTGCTTCACAGTTGTTCACGTTATTGTGTTTTGTAGAAAAACAGTTTGGTTATGTCCTAGATGCCTAGCACAGATCTGGAAAGGCTGTCCTTTCCAGATTCCACATTCATTAGTCTGTCCAGTCTCTGTAATACAAGATCAATTTCTTTTTGAAGAATGCATGGACTGTGGAAATGTTCAACGTTTATTCTCTTTGCAGATCCTTAAGCACAGATTTTTAATGACTTACTAGACTTGACAAAGTTAAACCAAAGTAATAAGGAGAGAATTGAGGTTTGAGTGGAAAAAATAGTTCATATATCTATCTCTCAAGATAGAAATTTATTTTTTTCTGAAGTGATGTATTGGCAAAGTCAGAATATAAATTATTCCTTGCACTAACTTTACTTGTATCTAAATTGCTTTAAGCCCTCAGCTGCATTGGAAGAGGGGTGGGGGAGCAAAACAGACCTTCAGAAGATGCAAATAATTAATGAGATTTAAAAAAAATATATTGATGAAACACTATAAAACTCCCTACTTCATCATCCATTTTTTCAAAATTAAGCATCACCCCATCTCTAAGGAGCAGGCCTTACAGAATGCAGAGAATATTATTAAACACAAGGCAAAAATGCAAAACTGTAATTTAACATTGAGAAGTTGTTGCTTCCAACATCAACTAGGAAGTTAAATTAAGTGTAAAGATGCTTCATCAGTAAAACCTATAACAAGCAGTACCATGCAGTTTAACAACAGTTAACCAAATCAATGAGTAGAACAAACTGGACATAATGTTTTTATGTGTGGTACTTTCGGTTGTGCCATACTGCAAAGAAATTGTCATTAATATATTAGGTACCTTGTATTGGTGCATTTCCCCTTCTCTTATCCTTCCCAGTGCCACCTTACGTGTGTGTGATGTGGCAGAAGGAAGAAGAAAAGACACCTATTGAGGATGAGCCAGGCATGGAGTTAGACGCATGAATATTTGATGAGAACTAAAGGAGTCACACGCAAGGACAGGGAAATTGTGAGAATTGCTGCAAGAGTGACTGAGCTGCTCTTCAGATTTATTTATATAGCCTTTCTTCATTTTCTTAATGATCTTTTGCCATAAATAGACAGAGGATGTTGAGAGTTGAATTTCATGGTCGCTTTTGTACGAAACTGCTAAGAGCTTGACTTGTAACCTTGCTTTAAGTTTTGGGTGTTTTGAAAAAATTCTTAGCAATATCAATATTTTTTCACTTTGTTACCACAATATAATTCTATTTGGTAGGATTACCGTGTATGGTAGTTGGCTGAATGGCATCCTATGATCAGCTGGGCACAAAATTGCATTGAGTAGATTGCATCCACAACACAAGGAAATGAGAATGGAAATGGGATTGATCCCAAAAATTCCATGAACCAGCAGCTGCAGAGGGAACTGTGGATTGTAGAGAGTCCACATAAAATTGCTAATCTGTAATTTTAAATCTTTGTTTAAATCTGTGATTATGATGCAAAGTTTATTTTTCTCTTTCTGTGCTTGCCTGAAAGCATCTATGTTTTCAAAGTGCATTTGAAGATTGCTGAGAGCTGCTAGATGTAGATACTGAAGAAATGAATTCACCAAATCACTAATCTTTTTAATTTTTTTAGATTCTTTTTAGAAATACATCCAGCTGATATAATTTAATACTCTGGTTTTGTGTGGAGTCTTGGCTAATGCATCTGTTGAATGAATGAATGAATAAATGGAAAGAAATGCAGTTTTAGTTCTGGAAAAACCTATTTTTATTTTTTTGCTTGTAAAATTGGCGGCTATACTCTGCTCTAGGATAGCTTTATTGGTTACTGACATAGTGGAGTAATAGTAGCAGTTAGAAAAAAATGTGAATGTTGCTGAGTTTTATAGCTTGAGCTTTTATAATTTTTAAGTAATTTTAGCACCTGCAAAATAATGTGACATGCTGGTTTCTCTTTTGACAAATATTACACATTCACAGATTAATGTATAGCTTCCAGTTTCCATTGATTACAGTTATTTAGTAAGTGCTTGTTAGATATCAAAGCAGTGAACAGTGTGGGCAGGTCACAGGTTGGGTCAGGCTATTCTTTGACAGAGGCTGAAGAAAGCAGCCAGGCAGCTATTGTTTTACTCTCTGAACAGAAAAATTTATTCCTTTGACTGTGTTTTGGCTTTTGAATTCCTACTGAGTTAGTAATTTATTTATTTGTTTTCATATTTGAATTATATTTGAACTTTAAATGAGGAAATTCTGTTAATGCTTCTTTTGGGAGAAGAAAATCATATCAAAAGAGTTTTAATTATTGTAGCCAGTTCTTTGCTGTTCTGTTTAGCTGATACATATAGGGCTACTCAAAATGCGTGCTGTGTGCACCACCCAAGGCCTTCTCAGCACTGTTCTAGGTCCTCTACCAAACCTAGGATTTTGGGGTGCTGACTCAACTGGCACAAGACAGCTCCTGGTGCTCTTGAGGAAATCTGTGATTGCTTGACTTGATTAAAACTGCTGTCACCGCTGCCACTGACAAGCAGTGCTCCACGTGAGCCTGATGTGTTCAGCTGAACACTGTGTACAGAATAGCTGCTCTATAACTCCTGTGATAGATGTACCATAGTTATAATTTGTATGAATGTGTGTATGTGTGTAAGAAGTACAAAACGGTTATAAAAATGACTTGATTCATTAAAGTGCTATGAATTACACTCTTTCTGGCAACAGAAACAATGTAATAGTTGAATTCTTCAAATGAAGATTCTCCAATGCATAGTGCATTTTTCAAAGTGGAATCCTGCTTCCAAAAAGGTACCAAGGAAGAATGATGAATTTGAAGAAATGTAGCCTTAGCCCAGAGGCTTTCCAAAGGATGGGCTTTTTTCCCAAGTATGAGCATGCTGCAATGGCAATGGAAAAATCAGTTTGAGCTGTAGTTTGAATAGACATTTTTAGTTTGAATGGGCATTTTGACCCTGGTTTATTAATTTTGACAATTGAGATAGTTTTTCCCCCTCTCTTCCATTTAATGAAAGTTTATCTCTCAACATTTATTCTGCTTAAAAGTATCAGAAGTAGTAGTATTATCTGTGTGAGCATTTGGAAGGAGAAAAGATGGACACAGATCTCCTTAGAATCTCAATTTCTGATAAAATTTGATTTTTGTACAAATGAAGTAATACCATTCCTGTCTTCTTTTATATTTTTAATAGAATCATAGAATCATTAAGGTTGGGAAAGACCTCCAAGATCATCAAGTTCAATCTCTGACCAAACACCACCATGCAAACTAAACCATAGCACTAAGTGCCATGTCTGGTTGTTTCTTAAGCACTTCCAGAGCTTGTGGTTCTACCACCTCCTTGGGCAGTCTCTTTCAATGCCTGATCATTTGCAGTGAAGAAATTCTTCATGATTTGGGATTTTCCTTTGTGTAACCAAACCTTTGTGCAACTTGGTTACACAAAAGTTTTAAGAAATTATAGGCTTCTAGTTGAAGGTGTAACAAAGTTATTTTCTTCACTTCTCCCATTTTGGTAGATTTCCTAGCTCTCAATTTCTATTTATGGGTAGAAATAAGTCAAAAGGGAAAAACAAACCTGGGGAAAAAATAATTGATCAGCTGGGAATGGATGAAACATTGGACAAAATCCTAAAGTGATATTAGTTAGGAGACAAAGAATGGTATTTCTGTTATATTGCTGTTGTGCAGTAGCTGGGTTTAAGTGTAAATTTGTTTCTCAGACAAGTTACTTTGTATTCAATTTCTTCCCTTTATAAAAATACTTCAAGTGCTAGCCAAAAATGCTGTGAGATCTTAAGATGGGAACTGTAGACATGTGCTACCTTATAAAAGTTATTTTAAAAATACAGTCTCTATTGTTTGTGAGCAATTTTACAAACTGCAGCCTTGCATGATGATTGAAAAGCAGTAGGGAAGCTGATTTTGCTTCCAAGCTTCATGCATCAAATGCTTTTTCAAATATCATGAGAAAGTGCTGTAGCAATTGCATCTGAATATGGTGTTTTCATTTCCTTAACTGTTTAAAACTGAGCATCATTGGCTGTGTAAATATTGATAGCTTTAAAGACCAGAGGAAAAATTACTGTGAAAAACATAATCTGGATAGACTCAAACACTACAATTTCAAGACAAGATTTGAAACAGAATATACTAAAACTAATTTTTAAGTAATTCTCCCTTAATAATAATAAAATATTCAGATCTCCATGGTGCCCCATCACCTTTGTGCAGAAAATGGCAGCAAGGAAAAAACTTCCACTGTCCAAAGTATATTTTACAGTTAGAATTGAATGAAAAAAAATACCAGTGCATGAAAACCATAAAATTTTTTTCATTATTTATTAAATATTAACTTATTTGAAACATAGACTAGCCCTTCATCAGTGCCTACAGAGTGGTATTTTACTCATACTTGACGAAGAAAACCTCTTGAGTATAAACGATTGTGTATAGCTGTGCACAGTTTTTAAATTATCTGAAAAATTATATCTTCTCTTTTTAGGATTTCCTTGCTTGAACTTACTTTAAAGTAAGCATGATAGAAGAAATGGTGTGGAAGTAATGGTCTCCTTTCTGTTTGTAATCTAGATATGATCTTTGATACATTAAAAAATATTAATTAATGCAGTACTTCCCATAATTACTAGAATGAATTCACGGATGTCTGCCTTAAGCTGATGCTTATTATAAAAAACCTGCTTTTGTAGTAGATCATGTAAGAGACAAAATTATAATTCTGCCATTGTGAATATAATAAATACTGCTCTTATCTGTATTACCAAGACATACACATCTACCTGTGGTGGAATGTAAAGCACCATGTTGGCTTTCTAGTAAAATACTAAATATTAGAAGTAATTATTTTCTTACTGGTGATTGCTAAACATGTGAATAAAACAGATTTATGGATGGTAGGGTTTTCTGTATGTTTATTTAAAGTTTCTACTATACTGTTATGTGCACTTGCAGTTAGAAAGTTATGCATTGAATTCTGAGAAGAGCAATCTGGATTTCAGACAGAACAAACCAGGCTGAATTTTGAATCAATCAGAGCATTTTTAAGTCTGGAGAAGTTTATTTTTAGTCTTGAAGGGAGTTCAACAGATGAAGATGTCTTACAGTTTCTGCTTTATAACTGTGTGTCATCTTGGACAAATCCATTTTACCTTCATTTGTGGATGGATTAAATAAATTGGCAGCTTGCTTAGACAGAACTAAGAAAAGCACAAAGAAAAGGCAATTCTGTCTTGTAACATTACACTGCAGCCCTTTCACCTGCTGCTGAATTACAGTGAATGACACTTTCTTCTTCCTTTTGATCTGAAGCTTGATTTGTAAAATAATAGTTTACTGTTCTCTAGCAGCACAGAAATCAGGGTTATGAGGTTGGTTCAGAAGGAGCGCAAATGAAAAAAAGAACTGGTACACACACCGGTAGAAGGAAATAGTTACACTGCTCGGTTTCCCTGCATAAGTGATCCCACTTGAGAAGGCACGAGTGCAGTGATCCCATTCTTAGAGAAGTTCTCTGAATTCTTGCTCAGAAAATAGGAACTCATTGGAATATTGAAGTTTATGGACTTGAGCTTCTGTTTCTAGCCCAAATTTCAGGTTTGAAAGTCTGAGCTGTGAAAGTTTTGGTTCATCAGTTTCACAAATCCTAAAGTGTTACTTATTTAAAGCAGGTGGAGGTAGTTGCACCAATGTATTATGTAATGTTATACTAAAAAATATTCCCCCTACCAAGGTAGTCAGAAGAAGCTGGTTTATGTCGCTTTGTTGTAATATATAATAGGTGACCTACTTTTGTACTTTCTACACAGGAACACAAAAAACTATTTATGTACTTTTGAGGTCTTCCTACACATTTCTCCATCCTTTCTTTCTTTAGGTTTTTTCCTCCTTTTTTGTGTTTTATGCCCAGAAATTAGAGATTCAATGAAATAAAATGACTTAAGTTTTTTCATTTGACCAGGGTACAAAATATGCATAAATTTCTATTAAATGTAATCCTAAATTTATATTTTCACATTTCTTTGAAAATAAGGATTTTTTTATACTTACATATACCTCTGTATTTGTCTGAAGTTTAGGTTTCTGTATATGTTTCACATAATGTTTTGTTTTTAAATATGTTCTTAAGAAACTCTTTGTTCTTTTTATTTAGTTTTTAATGAGTTTTTTCTAGGTGAGGGAAGAATTCAACTCTAGCATAATTGACTGTGAAAAATGTATTATTAAAATTGATACAGAGAAAACGCTGTTAAATGTATACCTTAAACTAGGCTCTTCTCCTTGCACTGACCTTTTCTACTGTGTAATAAAACATAGAATTCTAACCAAGTCCAATAGCAGAAAATTTTCAAGCAGTAATGCTTTTCAGATTCGTGGCATCTGTTCAGTTGGCATTTATGAAGCACTTGGAGATACTCAGATGAATGAGGCTGTGTTAGTGTATGTGTTAGAGGGCACTGTTAGAAGGAGCAGCATGTCTAAATAACTGCATCTTGGACTTTTATAAATTTAATTGTAGAGAAACCATCCTGAGTAAAACAGCCTATGAAGGGCAGAACATAGGCATTGAATTCCTTGGATGCCTTTTATTGAGAAAGCAGGATTCATAAAAGCACAGTATGTTGCAGGATTTATTTCACAGTTCTGCCAACACAATCCAATCTGAGCTCGAGCACAGCTGCTATTCCTGCCAGTCCTCCTCACTCTCCTGATGGAGCTTGATCAGCTCTCTTTGTTTTCTCTGTTCGCTTAAAACAAACGCTGTTTAATGATCTTGACTAATGAATTTGTGATGTCCTGTTCAGGAACTTTTATTTATGGAGTGCTTCTCCCAGCATTAAAATATCTTTTACTGACATAGTATAGGGTAGGGTAAGGAGGAAAAATAGATGTGAAGTTCAGGATGGATTGTGATGGATAGACATACAGAAAACTAGATGTTCTTACAACAATTGTGCTATTCTTTTTATCCCTTTAACACAGTTACTCCTCCTCCACCCCCCACACAACAGATTTGTAATGAAAGAATAGAATCTTGTGCAGGCTGCAACTCCCAAAGGTAAAACCCACAGTACTAGACTTCCATCTGTATAGCCTATTTTATTTCAGGGAGATTTCATTTAGTTTTCCTTGGTTAAATTAGTCTGAAATACTGTCTTTGCATGTTCATTAAAATTATTCTATAATGGGTGTGTACTGTAATTTTTGAAGTTTTATATTCATTTTCGTGGTGCTGGTGCTTGCTGTTTACCTGATGTTCTTGTCAACCTTTCAGCCATGTTCCAATACTTGTCATGCTCTCTTGCCTTTGCGCTCACCTTCATGGCCAGTAGTTTTATCCCTGACCTATTCCCCATAGAAGTCTTTTGCCCTGTCCCCATCCACCCTCATAAAAAAATACTAGAGTAAAAAAAAAAGTCACCTGTGTTAATTATGTGTAATTGGAGTGGAGAAGGGAATCCTCTTTGGTTGAATAATATATTTTTATAGAACTTAAGATTATTTCACCAGAATACTCACCTGTAGTGTTTACATTTACCAAATGTAGCCCTTACTGATTAGTATGGGCTTTTATCTGCTTGGAGAAACTAAAGCTATACATGTTAAAAAAAAGCTCCCTTGGGAAGGGCGTAGTGCTGGGTTTTCTTTCTACTCTGCAACCAGCATGCTAAAATGTGCTGGATCAATACTTGGAATCAATACTGGATAGTTTCTTAGAAGCAGTTAGGAGCACAGGAGGCCTAATCCTGATGAGATCTGTGCACTTGGATCATTTAATAACCTGCACAGCTGTGGGGGCAAGTAAAGCCCCAGTGCTGAGTGTAGGACTGGGCACAGGCTGGTGAGAGCTTGGTTTACCTGATGCAGTGTGAGTGCTGATCACTGCTCCACAGACTGGGAGTGCTCCAGGGGTTAGTGACCACTGGCTTGTAAGACACTATCGTTATCCCTCTCCTTTGCCAAGTGATCAATCCCTCTTCCTCTAAAACATGAGAAAATAGCTGAATAAAGTAAGTGAATTACTATGAATATACACAGGATCCATCGAAGTTCTTTTGGGAAGGGCAGTAATTGAACATTTGAAAAAAGCTGATAACAAATATTATCTGAATAATGTAAACTTGTCTAACTGCCATTTGAAAACCTTTCCCATGAACAGTTTATCCTTATTGAAGGTACTTGTTTCAATACCATATGATCTGACACTTTTTCTTTCCAAGTTTGTTGTTCTACTCAACTTGTTCTCTAAATAATTTGTATTTCTGCTTTGAAATTTTTGAGTGTTTTTGCCACAACTAATTTGTGTGTGAACTTCTTTATATGTTGAAGGTGTGTGCTAATTAATGCTAATGAGATATTGAGTAAATGGAAATCAGAATAGGCACTAATTGCTGAGTAAGATAGCGAAACCTAGATGTCCATACAACCCAAAACTTTACAGATTCAGATACAGAATTTACAGAGTTCTGGTTTTTATTGCTTTAACGTGAAGCTTCCTGCACACAGTGGATTAAAGACCAACTTCCATTTCTGGTTTACTGATATAAATTGTTCTCCTGTGATTCTTTTCTCCTTGCATCTCTGCTGTGCACAGGTGCTTGTTCTTGCATAGGCATATCCAGAGGAGTGAGGAGTTGATGCTGAGCAGTGGCTAAAAGCTACTGGGGTCATTTTCAGCAGAATGCTTGTTTGTGTGCAGAGGTGGGGAGTAGATAACGCGGCTGAGAGACGTGGAAGGGAGGGAGCAAAGGCAGCTGAGATAAAAACTGAGCATAAACTGATGTAGAATTGAAATACAAGAGATTTGGGGTCTGGTACCAGATCAGCATCTTCCCTTTCTTAAAATCTGTAGTATGGTCATATTATACACAAGTAGGTGTCTGAATTATTATCTTTCCATGGAGGTCCCTGAAGACTCAGCAAAAGAGGGGTAGGAGAAAGCTGACATTATGGCGGAGCTCAGGATGAGTAAATGGAATGACTCATAACCTGGACCAGTTGAATATTTGCTTATGACAGAATAATTTTGAATATGAGACATAACAAGTAAAAGGACAATCAGAAATCTAAGTAGTACTCCTGGAAACAAGTTTTGCCAATTAAATTTTTGTCTTATCTCTGTTGTAATAGCATTCCTTTGATATTGCACATAGCTGTTGGTGTGATCTGCATGCTGTGGATTGAGATTGCCATGGTATCTGTTAAGGTTTTAAATACATTTTTCTAAATGTGGATGAGGAAATTAAAGTAATTAATTTTACATGGACTCTGAGGCAAGAAGAGCACAGCCATTTTGCTAGCAAAGTTTGCACGTTCTTTTTGTCATCCTTTATAAATGATTTTCTGTAACTACTAATGGAAAGAGTTTAATAAAAGGTGATAAACTCAGATGATTTTTTAAATTAGGTTACAAGTCTGATAAAGCATAAATGTGTTAACACTGTTGAATTCTGTAGGGCTTTTAATACATTTTAATTTAAAAAAACAAGTTAAAGTTAAAATGAAAAAGACAAGCCCTGGGCAACTAGAATGGTAAGAGTTAATGGTAAAGCAGTTTTCCCGTGTAAAATAATAGTTTCATATTTGTTTTTTCTCTTTGTAGAGTTTATTCCATCCCAAGATTGGCAGAGTCCTTAAGCCTTCTAACTATTTTCATATTTGAGCTGGAAGTCTCTGTGAACATAACGTTGAAGAAATTTTGATTTTTTTTTCAAACACCTTAAATTTTTATGATTTCCTTATTCTGTATTTTTAAAACTCATTTACACTTCATTAGCTGTTTTAGCAGCACAAAATATCCCCTCTCTGTCAGCAGCTGATTTAAAATTCCATCCACTAAGTACCTATTGTTACCTTTTTGAATTTAAAATTAGGGCTTAATGTCATAAACTAGTAAAAATATAGTACATCTAATATAAGTATTATTGCTATTTTTAAAACTTAGAGGATGGGAGAAGAACAAAAGTGAGTGGCAGTTGGTATAGTTGCTGGGACAGGGTGTGAGGGATTTGTGGAGAGGAGCCCTCCTGTGTGTGCAGAATAGTGAATTGGGGTGAAGCATCAGACAATTATCTGCAGTTTTGTTCCTTGATCAATATGCAGTTGTTTCATGGTGTTATTGATCTTTTCTGCTTATTTAATGTACTTTCATTTTATGAGACCCATACAATCATTTAATGGAGTAATTTGAATTGGGTTTGAATTATTTTCACTAGCTGTGACATTGGTTTTTAGCATACTGGGTTCATTTACTGGATATCTGTACTGCTACTGCCATTTAGAGAATAGCTCATCTACAGAACCAGGCAACTGTCTATAGCCAAGTGTCCCATGTTAAATGAATTGACCTTCTTGAGAAAGTTGCATACACTCAATATGTCTATTGCAAAATGTCAGGTATTGTTCAGAAGTCTATTTGGGGGCTTTGTTGTTTTTTCTGTCTGTTTGCTTGTTTACTCTGAAAGCTGGGGAAATACTAATTCACAGCAGAGCAGTTTGATTGCAGTGTGAGCTGTGCTGAAGATCAGCTTTCTTATAATAGACTTTTACTGAGCAGCAGCCCATGCACTGCTGTGTGACAGCATCATCCTTAATTCTCAGCTCGCTGTGTGCCTGGCGGCGCGTGCTCGGGGCGCCGACTGGAAATCCAAGTAAGTGCCTCTTGCAGAGCCTTGCGCTGCAGTGCCCTGGCCTTGTGCTCTTTCAGTGCTGAGGTGCCTGGGTAGCTTCAGTCTGGGCTGCACTACAGAAGTTTTGCTGTCATGGCTCTTCCAGATACTCCTTTCAGCATACATGTAATGGTGTAAATGCATTTTTGCCAGGCTGTGTTAGCTCAGGAGTGAGTTGGGATACATTGCACCAGCAGAAGCCCTTTTCTACACTTAGGCTTTTTTTGGCATAAAAATGCTGTAGACCTTTTACTTCATCCCAGGGTGGTGCACTAAGAAAAGTTTGTAATCTAGAGCTGGACTTAATTAGTATGTATTAAGAATAGAATGTAGAATCAATGTTGTTAAACTTTAATAAGCAAACCTAGTGAAAAGTACTGCGTGAGTCATGATGAATGCTGTGAGTCCTTTTTTTCTATCCCCCTTTTTGTCCTCAAAACAATTTGATGGGGCTGGTTTAACAGATGGGCAGAAAACCTATCACTGTGTGTTGGAAAACTGTTTCCAGATGAAGAACAGTTTTCTTAAGTCATTTGCACTCTTTTTTCTTTATTCAACATTGACTGAACTAGTCAAAACATTTTAAGCACATTAAGCAATAATGTATTAAATAAGTCTATAAAATAATTGAATTTGAGCTAGAAGCTAAGAGTTCTTAGAAATATTTACATTAATATTTGACTTAGTATGAATCTTAAAATAACTACTTTTGAATCTTCTAGGAACCTTGTGTTGTAGATAAAGAAAAAGTTTGTTAGGGTTGATGTGCTGTTTCATACTGAAATATTTAGGATTATCTGGTAATTTTATTTCTGAATTGACAAAGAGCTGTGCTTTCCCTTTCTTGTAAATGCTCAGCTGTTATGATGAAGCAGAGAGACTTAAAGTTTATGTCTCTCCTTCCAGGATAGCTTTTGCAGAGTTATTGAGGTGTTGCAACACCCTTTGTTTTTCATGGACTTTTTTTCAGTACATTTTCTTGTACAGGAATTGCACAGCATTGCTGTACCTGAATTCAGGTAGAGGTTTTGATGGTTCTTCCCTGTCTGTTTTGGTCCTGGTCACTGTTCTGACAAACTTTTATGAGTCTGCCCTCTGCGTGTTCTTTGGGAAGACCCAGACTTTTAAAATTTATGTAAGGTTAATAGTCTGCATAATTTTGCAGAGCATGAGCAAGTACTTGGCAGGAAGTGCCAAAAAGCTGCGGCAGATTTATGTTCTGCTCTGTAGTCTCAAACTGGGTTCAAAGGACACTGTTGGTAACAGGTGACAAGTAATACACACCATTAAATAGCTCTTCTGTGGTGGAGATGAGTCAGGTAGTAATTGATTTCTAAAAACATTTGCAAAGCAAAATCCTTCTGACAAGAGATGTTTGGAATTTTTTGGATATGCAGTTTGGTGGAATCCTAGTAAAATATTTATGCAGATTTGGGGTTCTTTTTTTCCTATCCTCATTGTGTGAAAGGGGACAGGAGAATCCTGTGATTTAATCCTCCAGTGTCCAGTAATTCTCAAGTCCCTTCATTGTCTCCAGTATGCTTTCCCTTACATGAGAGAAATCTCTGATCTGCAGTTTTTTCCCCATTAAGATGCTCTCTGTCTTACCTCTGCCTGCAGGCTCTCTGTGCAGTTCTCACCAGTGAATCGTTTGATTCCACTCTAGCCCTTGCTGGAGGGGAGCCAGCAGCAATCACTTTCAGGAGGAGGCAGTGAGAGAAGTATAGCTGAAAAACAGCTCCTTAACCTTTCTCCATAAAGCATGTCACTTGAAAGTGGGGATACTATAGCATCCTTTGTTACCAGGCCCAGACTCCTCACACCATGCCCCTCTTTTTTCAAAAAATACTTTTGAAGATCTGTCTCAGCTGCTACATGTTCTCTGGAAGGGGGGAGTCAGTACTATGCCTCCGTGACTGTATTGCTAGTTTGTGGCAATGTAGGATTGAAAAATCTCATCCTACTTTTATGTATTTCCACATTTTTAGATGTTATTATCACGATAAAGTTTGAGAACCTGAACTTTATAGATCCCGTATGGTTTTCAGCACTCTGAAAACTTGGGGAGTGAACAGCAAAAATTCTGTAGCAAAGTTCATAGAAACAGTAAAACATGCATACCAATGTTTTTTGGAAACAGAACTATGCCGTGGTTTCTTGAAGAATGACTCAGTTTTTAGCTCTTAACTCTATTGTTGGTGATGCTTCCCTTTTTTGTTTTCTCAGGCAGGAAAGAGGGGTTAAATCCCTCTCTCCCCCTCACCATGTTCTGCTTCCTCTTTCCTGACAATGTACCATATTTCCCAGTTTTATTTGGGGCAAAGGGTGAGGCAGACTGAGATCACAGCAGTATGAATGGTTACTTGGAGAGTGAAGGTAGAATGAAGAACATACATGCAAATAGTACTTAGGCTCCTCAAAGACTTGAAGCGTGGAGAAGTATTCTGAAATGTTCTGCTTTATCAAGAACCAAGGAGTTTTTTTTTTCTTTTCCTGTTTTTTACTTTCCCAGAAATGTGCTTTTAGTGGTTTGTGTATTTTATTAACTTTAAATGATTCCCTCTGTCAGCCCACACAGACATCCCTCCTCTTAGTTGCTGCAGGGACTTTGATACTCAATTTCAGTTTTTTCGTCTCATTCTATTTCTGAAATGAGAATTTTGTTCTACTTATTTTTACCCTTGCAACAGACTTCATACAGAATTTTTCCATCATTTCTTGTAGAGTATGAACTTTGAGTAATTATTTTTAAATACCCACCCATCAACCCCTCTTCTGTTTTCTTTTCTACTTAAAAGCCACTACTTGTATATGAGATGATGGAAAACTGGCATTCTCTAAATGAGCCAATGAAATTATTTTCCTATTTCCTGTTATCAAATACAAAATTTTATTACTGAAGCCTTATGCTCCTAAGGAGTGCTCTGTCTTACCTAGAATGACTTTGAAGACCTGTCTGATTTCCCCTTACTCCAGCAACTTGCCTTCATCCTTAATGCTGCTCACTGAATTCAGATCAAACATAATTAACTTTGTGGTTGAAAATGAATCTTCAGGGGAGTTAGAAGATGAAATGTGGAATTGTTACTTTCTGGGAAGGTTTGACATTTTGAAGTCCAGTTTTCATCCAATTTGTGACAAACAGGCCTTACTTGCTTTTCTCTCTGAAATTAACAAAATGTGACATAATCAACATATATTTTTTCTTAAAAGAGAAAGCAATAGCTACTTCCAAGCAGTTACTGAAATTTCTTACCAAATGCATTAATTTTGAGTTCTCATTTATGATTGCAAAAATCTGTGGATTTTTAAAGCCAGTGCCTTGCAGAGACTACACTTTTCATTGTTAGGTCAGTTGTGTAAATCAAATGGAAGTACTGTTAAATCTTTAAATCTGGAGTACTTGTACTCTTGTAGTCCTACAGGTTTATTCCCTCCTCAGCAGTTGCTTGTGGAAAGTGAAGGGGCT
The DNA here is from genome assembly GCA_013399455.1 of Anthoscopus minutus. Taxonomy (NCBI): domain Eukaryota; kingdom Metazoa; phylum Chordata; class Aves; order Passeriformes; family Paridae; genus Anthoscopus; species Anthoscopus minutus. The sequence continues at coordinate 117,363 of VWYI01045440.1, forward strand.
GAGGTGCATGAGAGTTGTCCCTGCTGGCAGCTGTGGCTGTGCCATCACGGGAGGACCCGGGGCTGCCGATCTAATGGGTGACTGCCTCTCAAATGTCACTGCTAACACGAGCCTCAGCCAGGATCCTCAACTTCAACTAGTCCTAAAAAGCCATTTTATTTGCAAATATGATCTGTGTAATGTCTTCTTAAATGCAGTCAGCTAATCCTGCCTTTTTAATTACTTGCAATGGCTTTAATTGGATCAGAAAACAGGAAGAGCTATAAAGTAGTGATGTAATAGGGTTCATATGGTGGGAGGAGTCCTGCTGTAAGCAGCAATTTGCAGTGGCTGTCACTAAGCTCTGTTAAGTCTGCCATGCTGGTCTGCTGTGGTGCAAGTACCAGGACAGCCATGTTCACTTAAGATGTTAAGTAGATGCAATTTTTCAGTATTTCAGGCTTTCAAGCCTTGAAAAAAGCTTTTTATACTGAGAATGACTGACTAGTGTTGATCCTCAGTGTGCTGCCATGTCTTGCTGATGCTTTTGGAGTAGTTAGACCTTATGGCCCTTCTAATACATTTTGTTTGCCAGTTTCTCACCATTTCAGCAATCCAGTAAGTACACAAGCATCCAAAACCAAACTGCTTCCTCTTCTAAAGGGCACTGCAGTCAAGCCAAACTTCATACTGAGACTGTTACTGTTGCCCCTAGCTGCTTTAGTGAAAGTTGGTTTTGAGGAGCCAGTATCCTGGAGCAACCCTTACTGCTCTTTGCTTTCTGGCCATTTGCAGCCACAAAAGCAACGCACCTTACATGTGTCTCTGTGTGATGTACTTATGAATTTAGGACTTCTAACTTTTCCCTGACTAGCTGTCTCTGTTTTTGTTTTTATTTTAGCCGTTTTTTTTTTTAAAAGGTACAACACACAGAAAGTAATTTGCAGCTGTACCCAAAGTACCCAACACTTCATAGTTTCTACAAATGCTCATCTTGCAATGCTTTCCTTGTGTATTTTTTTCTAACAAAAAGTATTTTTTAATTTGCAAATAAAATGGCAGAGAAGGTAATAAAATCAATTAATTAAATCAAAAGTTTCACTTAATAGAATGGTCAAGGATTTGTTGTTTTTCTCAGTTGTTAGAACTTATGACTTCTTTTGTTGCATGGTGTTTAGGGTCACTAAGGACCCAGAGGGGCCCGGATGAGGCTCAGCACTGTGCTGGCTCTGCTGTAGTTAGGGAATGTGTCTGCTGTCCATCTGTTACTCTGTTGGGATAGAGACATAGCTATGCAGTGTTAGGTAAATCCATTACTTGCTAACCCCGAGATTATCCAGTGAAGGAATATATGGCAAACACTTCTTTGACAGAATGGAGATGTCAGTCAGCTGTCAGTGGCCACCCCCTATCAATGAGTTTAAAATGACTGAGGGGCAATTGTGATGGAGGTACATGAAATGATGAATGCTGCAGGAGGAGTAAGGGAAAACAATGAACAGTCACCTTCTTCCATTACAAGCCCAAGAAAGCACTGAATAAAACTGTCAGGTGGCAGCTTTGCAGCCCAAAGTTGCTGTCCATGCAGTGCATGTTTCAGTTGCCATGGGAAGCAGTGATTGCTAAATGTTTTCATGAGTTCCAGGACTTATGTTACAGTTAATGGAAAAGAAATAGAAAGATAGGATTATTGGACATAACAGTACTCACAATACTTGTTGCTCATAATATTGCTAATCCATAAAGTGATATTCCGTGGAGCGTCTACTTTCCAAGTTGTCCATGCATTGGGCTCAGCACCCTGTGTCAGAAGGAGCTTGGAGCTTGGCAGGAGCTTGGCTAATCTGAGGGTGAAATCAAGGCATGGAAGCTATTAGCCAAGACCACAGCTCATCTAGCATCTTATCTCTTAGGATCTGCTGACAGAGATTATATACTGATTGCTGAGATATCCCAGAGATACATATTTGGCAGTAATAATAGAATTGCATGTGTTGTCACATTTCCAGTCAAGACTTTGCTGCTACTGCTTCGTGATTTTCAGTGTTTTGATGATGAATAGTTTTGAATATATCAATATAATTAATTTTGAAGACCCTTAATAATCTTCATTTAATTTTCTGCTGGAGTTATTTTCAGGTTTTGAATTTTTTTTGTTTATTTTTTTTTGCTTAGCAAAACACACTTTCTGGATGTTGGAAAAATGTGAATCTTCATTGTATAATAATTTTTTCAGGATTGGGTTCCTATTAGAAATTTCAGTATATGCTATTGAAAAATTAGGTTTTCACTGTTGTTTTTTTTTCTCCTGAAGGAAAAAGTGTTTAATTTAAACAATATTAATGCTTCTTTTAGAGAAGATCCTATTTCTTTCCTGATCTTGAAATTATTCATAACTATCAGAAGTAAATGTCACAAATTATGCTTTGTAAAGATTGAGAAAAATCTGTTAGCAGACTAAATCTTATTTAGAATTAGAACTGTAATAAAGATTATGATAGAATCATATGAGTACACAATGCATCTATATGTTCTCTCAATTTTATTTTTAAGTATTGCTAAACGTATTTTATATTCTTCAAGCAGCAGATTTTTTTGTCCATTCAACTCTTTTGTGTTAATTATTAGATACAATTGCCTGACAGATGTAGGTAATAAAAATTGGCTCATAGATAATTATGAAATTCTACAAAGAAAATATCCGCATTATTTATTTAATAATAGTTACTTGCTAAATTAAATGTTTTCACCCATCTGTTAACAATTTGTTGCTTTAATGACCGAAAGACTTGCCTGAACTTATTGTTTGCTTCTTTGGATATGCAAACTTTAAAAAAAAGGGGTTTATATTTTTAGCATTTAGCTCATTACTTTGAACTTGGCTACAATAGATACTGATTTTTAATTTTATGTCTCTGTGACATTAATGATAGTAGAACTCAAATGTGTCATCAGTACTGTATTAGAGAAGACTTAGCTTTTCTTTTTTATCCGTTTTGAAATAATAGAATGAAAACAATGGCTTCTCTTTATGTTTATGGCTTCTCCTGTTTATGCTGATATTTTGTAACTTTGAGAAGACAAGTACATTTTTGTCTTAATCGATTACATGGTAATTTTTAACCTTCATACATGCAATACACTTCCTAATTTTAGCACTATGTGTTTTCTGTAGAAAATCATGGTCAGTGTATGTGAAAGATCTCAGACTAATAGTGATGGGTTATACTATTCTTCCAGGTTGCCAAAGAACTTTTACAGGTAGCAGAAAAGGTATGTGCCACAGCTGAGTAATGGCAGTCCTGGAATGTGCTGTAGGTGACTGTTCCCTTTTGTTCTGTGTTTGAGGAGCAGCTGTGCAGCTAGGTTGCTCTAATTCCCTTCCTGGTGTTCACAGTTGGGCAATGATTTGAGCGCGTGATGTGTCAGGCTTGGAGGCTGTGGTGAACGCTATGGAACAACTTGTGTGGGGTAGATTGGGAGGGATGTGACATTTCCTTCAGATTCCTAGTGTTCTTGTTAGTGCAGGTACAGCTAAACATTACAGTAAAGTGCTAAGGGTGAGAGTAATAATTTTATCAATTTGTATCTGGATAACTTTTTTATCAAACTGCAATGAGTGTTGTAGAGGGGACAAGAAAGGTTTTAAAACTTTTTTTCTTTGATTTCACTATCCAAATTGTACAAAATAGAAGGTATTAAAGAATCACCAGAGGCAACTGCTGTCAGTCTGTGTTGTGGTTAATTATTATTCCTGTTGGAAGGTCAAAAGACAGGCATCTGTGCAGGCTAACTTCAAATGCAAGTGTTTGGAATATGCACACTGTTAGGTTCAGTTTGGCTTTCAAACAACATTCTTTTTTTGCCTATTGTTTTAATACTGTTGCTAAGTTTTATTATTGCTGAAAGAATTGGCAAGAATTCTGGCAGACTGGGCAGATTTCTGCCATAGGCTGACCTCTAAATTTCGAAAAGACTTTGCTGTAGGAGATAAGATATATTTCAAGAGGTTTTAAAATTTTGCAGTTATGTTCAAGTTGTCTACAGAAACACTCTGTACAACACAAGGTTCACTTTGTTCTCCTACAAAGTATCTGAGGTGCATAAAACCTGTGTAATTTATAACCTATGCAGCATCTGTTGACACTAAAGATGATAAAAACAGGTAAATCTGCAGCCAGCTGCAGGACGTTATTGATGATATGACAAGTGCGGGGTGGGAGGAATTAAATATGCATTTATTGAAGACAAAAATTGCATGTATTCTGGAGTACTGAGGGAGTTAACATAGCTGTTACTAAAGAAAACACAATTCTGCTTTTGCAGAAGTGTTTTCCTGAAGGTGTAAGTATGAAAGGGTGAATGGTGGGTGTTGCAAAGAGGCAGGAGAGACCCATAAGAAGAGGAATATGAAAGAAATATTTGTATTTTATATAAATGTAGTACAAAAAAAAAAGTAGTATTCCCTTTTATGCAGGGGCCAAGATAGCAAGATATTTTTTATTTGATTATATAGCACTATAGCACTACTATTCTAAAGTATCTTCTGGCATTTACAAGTGTATGGTAGGAACTGCCTGTTCTCATGGGCAATCTAGATTTTTGAATGCACATATTAGTGCAAAAATAATGATATAAACTCAAAAAATGTAGGCTGTATCGCCCCAAAAAGAAAAAATTAAATACAAACTAGCTACTTCAGCATGGTTAACAGTAGACTTGTAGACCTGTAAGTCTGTAGCTGTCCATGTATACTTTTGTCCAGGTGTAAAATATTTAAAAATTAGGTCAATAACCATTGATATCATTGATTAAAACTCACAAGTGAACAAAAATCTCCCCTGCCCTCCTTCGAAGGCAGTGATTCAGCGAAGAGTCAGCCATCTTTGCCTTCTCCGCAACTGGTGGGATGTTTGAAAGAAGTTATTTTTGACTAAGATTCTTGAGACACATCATTATTTTCCTTCATTTTCTTTTATCATTGCATGGTCTATTGCAACATGGGATGGTACTGATGGAAACTGAATCATCGCACGTTTATATAATGATCTATATTGAGGAATTCTGCTTAGCTATTGAATGATAACATATTAATAATATGTAAAAGCTGCCAAAAGGACTGGTGTTTTCAGGACAGCATGTCAATTTAAGTTATATTTTGCATCTCTCTTCTCATAACTGTTTTGCTGGCTTTCATTGCTTTAGTTGCAACGCTAACTTAGGCAAGCAAAAGACAGCCAAAGTCACATACCTTCATTTAGGTGAGTCCTTATCTCAGTTTCCTAGTTCAGGAAAGAGATGGTTTACTTTATCCACTCGATTTGGAAGGGCAGAATTCCTTTACATGGGTTTATGGTGCAGTTGCAATATATTTTCAATGCAGTTATCTGATAAATATGAGCGTACATTCTTTTCATCCTGCTTCATTTTATATACTGATATGATGGTCCGTATCAAGGATTGCTTATTTTTCACCTGTTGAGATTTCAAGAAATATTTTTGAGACAATAAAAATCCTGATTACTGTCTGCATGAAATTTGTCAAAAACAACGTTTATTCGCCTCTTTGTTTTCCAGTTTTGGATACTCTCTTGAAATATGAGCAGAAATGTGCATTACCATCTTGGTAATGAACAAGCAGTTCAAAACTGTGGGCTTAGGTGGGGAAGAACTTGTCAAAGGGGGAAGTATGTGATGGCACTAAATTACACCAAACTGTGTAAACTGATCTGTATTTGTATCCTTTCACTACACTCCATCATAATTTTCTGTCTGTTATTTTTCATCATTCTGTTATTCTCAACTCTTTCAAAGCTGAAGTTCATTTCTTCTGTAATGCCCTACTTGGGCTACATCTTTCTCCTGTTCCATATTATACCTTTCTGTCCCCCTTTCTGTTTTCATCTCTTCCACACATGCTGTACATTTGCTTTGCACCCGTGATGCTGTGAAGTCTGTTCAAAACTGAAATAGGACAACTAGATTTTTACTGGCAACATATTTTATTTTTACTTTGCTCCAAAAAAAGCCCAAGAGGAGTATTGACTTGTTGAGGTATTATTGCATTGTTGCCAGAATAAATTTTGAAAGTCCACGCACTTCTGAAGAGCAGTTCCTTATCTGTGCAGTGTCTAAATTAAACTTAAATAATTTTAGTGTGGCAAAGTGTTGTTTTTTTCCTGTTGATTTTTAGTGAACAGTCTTCCTTGTCAGAATAAAATGTGAACTTTGTAAGTTATATAGGTCCTGGGTTTTTTTTCCATTATTATAACTTTTGTTTCATGTTACAGACCATATTTGGTGTAAGAAATTTTCTTTTGAACGTTTTCAACATTGGTGTAAGAAATTTTCTTTTGAATATTTTCTGATTTCTAGGCTGTAGCTCAGATAAAATACTTGGGGTTAAATTTGTTTCAGCTCCATCCAAGTACAATTGATGAATGGCATGAATAGAGTTCTTTGTGAGTCTTTTATCACAGAGAATTTAGAAAAAAAATGCAGTTTTATTTACTAAAACTTTTGGGAGCTCTTGAGGGGGTTTTCTTGAATCAGCCTTTTGAGGGAAGGCTTAAGAAGCTTATGGCAATTTTTAGAGTTCTAGATCCTAATGTTTCACAGTTTATCAATTTTAATTCTATTAAAATATAACATGTGTGCTCCTGCAGGTTAATATCCTTCATGGGTAAGGTGTACAGGACTGTAAGTGCAGTGTTCTGCCCGTGTCTAACTAGAATTTGTCATGCTGTCGCCTGTATCTCTTGCCTCTTGTGCACCTCTGAGAGAGGTCTGTCTGTCAAGTAGCAGAAGATGCAGTTAGATCTCTTCTTAACTATTTATTTTCAAGGTTAACAGACTTAGTTCTTTCAGTCTCTCCTCACATTCACTACCTCAGTCCCCTGCCCTGGTGGTTCTCTATTGGACTCATTTCCCTATGTCTGTTTTACTGGGAGGTGTGGAGTACAGTGGCCTTACATGTGCCGAATAATAAGAATAATGACTTCCCTCAACCTGCTGGGTACACCCAGTCCAGTACACAGCTGGCTGCCTCTGCCACAAGGATGTACTGCTGGTTTAAGTTAAATTTTCTGTGCACTGGGTCTGTTTCTGAAATCTTCTTTACAGCCAGCAAGCAGCAACCTCCTTGTGTGGACAGGGCTGTGCTGAGAACTCACTTTTGTTGAACTTCATGGTTTTTTCTGTCCTTATCTCAAGGTTGCTAAGGTTCTTCAGAATGGCAGCCCTGCTCTCCAGGGTGCTGAGCACTTCCTCAAATTGCTGTCACCCATAAGCTCGCAGAGGGTTAATTCTGCCCTGTCACCCAGGTTACTGACAGTGGCATTAAGCAGCCACCAGCTGGATGTGGGGTTGCTGCCTGCTCCCCTTGGAGCCTGGCAGTCCAGGCAGGGGAGGGCACAATAGAAAGCAGCAGGTTTAGTAGGTCGTGGTGAAGTAAGGTTGTGAGTCTGTTGTCAAGGGTGAGGGGGAGGAATGGGGGAGATCTAATGGTGCGTGGGAGGGGGAACCTTAAAGGAGTTCAGCAACTCTTGCTTTAGGCCTAAGTGAGTGTGGGAGTCGTGTGGTATAACTTGTGATTAGACCTAAGTAGTGTTTGTCTTGGTGTGTTAAGCTATTTTCTGAATCATGGCATTTTCACAGGAATGTCTCCAAAATTTGGTGCTCATTGTTAAGTCAGTGATGATGATAAAAATAGATATCGAACTCATTTCCATCAGTTCCAGATCCTGCATGGCATCTGATTTCCAGCCCAGATAGCAGTAGGAATTAACTCTGCCGTCAAGACGACTTAAATGCAGCTTTAATTTAATTTAAAAATAGCTAGTCAGTCTTCCTCATTGCTTCCCCATAATTGTTCTCAATTCAGGGTGTGTTTTTTTACATTTTTGCATGCAGTCTGGAGAGAAGCAGCAGGCTTCCTCTGTAGATAGGATTGGACATAGATGATTATTAAAGCACTACTAAATATTCTAACATAAGCCATACTCTGTTAAAAAAATGAGGAACTATTTTTTGGAGGACACAAAGCTGATCCCAAGTGCAGGATGACAACACATTCCTTCTTATTCCAACCTGCCTTTACACTTAAAACTTTTCCCTTTGTTTTAACATGCTAGAAAAAGTTCAATTTTTTCATACCTACATGGTCTCTGAATTAGTGCTGAATTTTCAATTTTCTTCTGAAGTTAAGTTTGATCAGGTAAGATGATGCTCCATCACTGGAAGTGTTCAAGGTCAGGCTGAACAGGTTTTGTGCAACCTAATATCATGCAAAATGCCCTTGCCCATGCAGGGCAGTGTTGGACTACATTTTCTTTAAAGGCCCCTTCTGACCAAGCATTCTATAATAATATAACATACATGACAGGTCTGTTTTACAGTACAAGATAATTGTCTGTGTTTATATGAGCAGCTCAAGTTTTGCTTTCTTTGACTTGTGTGCTTTCTACCAGTTTGGTTTTGGTACTGGTGACCTGATTTCTTTAAAATGTCTTAGATTGAAATGAAGAGCTGATAAGTGTTTTTCTCTGTTTTTATTTTTCATGTTCCCCTTCTCTAGGGGCATCTATAAGAAACTATACCCAGTTGTCTAATATTTCTTTTTCTGGACTTAAACAGAAAGAGTGTGTTAATGGGCTGTCTGAGAAAACAAACAAATATAGAGCCAAGGGGCCCCACTCCGTTTCTGTCTCCAGCAGGACAGTTTTCATTCACTTATTGTTGCTCAAACAGCTAAAAACTGAAATCTTATGTATTATGCATACAATTAGTTAATTTTTAAGATGGTAGAAATTGATTAAATAAGGACCAGATTTCATAGGAACTTAATGGTGCTCTAGTGATACAATCTAGACAGATTTTATTCCGTGTTGTTTCACTGAAGAAACATTTACAGTAATTTTGCCATATAGGAAAAGGAAAGAAAGATACCAGGAGTTTTGCAGCTAACTGGCATTTTCTTCCCCTTTAATAATGAATTAATAATACCTGCAGAAAAAAATTTAAAAACTCATATTTAAAATGAATAATTTTAAAAAGTATGTTCAAAATATATGATGTTGCGAATGGCACTTAGTATAGAACAATTACATTCCTATTTGAACACTTTACAGGGCATTGTAATCTATGCAGTTTTGATAGGAATTAACATAATATTCTGAAGAGCTCAAGTTGCATAAGATAGCTGTAAGATATTGTTTAATAGTACCAGCAGTGAAACCCCTTTCACTTGATTTAAAGGCTTAATATGCAGCTTGCTTCAGCAAGTACTTTGGTGCCTGGTGCAGAGTGGGCCAGTCATTTCTGCTTAAGTGGAGGATTAGTCTCGTTAAAACAGAACATAAGCAAAGGTTCTTTTTGGAGGCATCAGCTTCCAGTTTGAACACTTAGAAATTTGCCTGCTGTTCCTATTCCCCACTTGCTCTATATGCATCAATTGCATAGCAGATTTAAGTGTCTCCAAGCAGCAGACTACTGTTCTTTAAGGTAGGGTTCCACCTAGGGATTAAAGATATAATGTAAAACCCTGGGTTGCTTTCACCAAAGGATGAGCATTGGTCTTCTGCTGAGGTATTGGGATCTCAGGCTCTCTTCTCAGTGCTTTGGTTTTAAATTAGCCGCATTGACAAAAACAAACCAGTTGACACATTCGGGCATCTTTGTTGTTGGTTCATATACAGGTGAGGCATGCAGGATGTCCATCCTGATCAATAGCTACTGCTGTAATTAACATTTCCATTAAGACCATGGAAGATAACAGAAACAAATATTGCCAATATTGGTTTAGGTTCAGTTTCATGAACATCTTCTACCAATGTATGCATGAGTCTTCTATAATAGTTCTTGATAAATCGTGTAGTCTCTCATCTTGTGCATACCTAAATCCCATCAGAACTATGGGATATCATTTAGACCTGGAACTGAAATTAGTAGTTTCTTCAAAAACTGTAATTTTTATTCACTATGGAAAAATAGCAGTATTTTTTTAAGGTACAGACATCACCAACATTATCTACAACTAAGACTGCAGAACCAAGTAAAACAAATGACCAATACAAAAGAAATAAGCCTCAAACCTTCCTCAAACTGGGAAACGAAGATCTGTGATTTTATCATTCTATGATCTTATTTAAAATTTCAGGAACAGGTTCTTTTCCATTAATACCCTCTCCCCCTCATTCCCAATCTCCCATGGGACATCTCTTAATTTGCCATTGGATTCTTGCATTTGAGGGGAGTTACATGTCTGTAGATCGTAGGTGTTCACTCCTGGGGAATCCACTTCAGATGTTCTAATTTCCCTTTTTCCCCCTCTTTATTAGTGTCGCTGAGGTTGGTTCTCAGAGCACAGAAGGGTTTCTCTTTTGACTCAAGTAGCCTCTTGAGTCATGCAGCTTAATCACGTTGGTTTATTACTGTCTTCTGTTTTCCTCTTTGTTAGTGCACCTGATTGTTCTCAGTAGCCTTCTGTTGATTCTCTAATTTTCAGCAAAAGCTAAGGATCAATTCAGTCTATATAAAAAATGCAATACAATTTTTGGGGAGCTCCTTAGCATGCTAGCTTCATAGTTATCTATGTTCCAAAACATAATTTAATGCTTACAGAAAGTTGCAATTTCTGTTCTTGATTCTGTATTATCACAAAGAATATTTGAGGTTAAAAAATGAGATCACATAATAGAAAGAATCTGTGTTGGTGAGTCATGTAGATTAAGGAAAACTAACTGTGTTGCTCAGAGTACTGTTTTTCTGCCTAATGTACTGCCTGCATATTGGATTTGTCTGTATATGAAACTCCTTTTACATAACTATCTGGGAAATATTGCTTTAAAAATGCATTTTTCAAGCAGCACCTCAACTAGTAGACTGGAAAATTTGTTCAGGTTTAGTAAATCAAGAAAATTTGAATTGTAGTGACAAAAATATTTCTTTTATTAAAAAATACAAAGTTCTAACCCTTTTGTAGGCTGAAGTAGATTATATATGTCACTTATTCCTAGGTGTTAGTGTATTCTGCCTTGACATACAATATTTTTGTTCAAGAAAATGATTCAGGAGGCAGTCTGTATTTAAAGCTCTTAGAAAGTAATTTTCAGCTGTGCTTTCCAAGCTTAATAGGGTGTTACAGAAGGTAAGCAATACCAACACCCTGCGAGAGAGATAAGGATTTACCTTTATGTTCATGAACCTATATAAAGAGGGACAATTATCAGAGGGATGAGAGGTACAGAATGGTTATAGGACTACAGTAACAGGAATAGTTATAGTACTATAGCTCCTTCCCTAGTTTGTTCCGTGGCTGTGCTGAGAAGTGGCTGGAGCAGCCTGTGGTGCTGTAGAGAGGGCAATGCCTTGGTGGCTGCTCCAGCCCTGGCATGTGGTAGCACAAGATACTTAGATTCTAATTTGTTAAAAGCACAAATCTTCCCAAAGATATAAAAATGTTATAGATATGCTTTCAAAATCTCTTAAGGGAGAGATGTCACTTATATGTTCACTAAATCTTTCAGAGTTCATACAGTAACAGTTTTACTCCAGAGCTTTAAGGTTAAAGCAGATGGAAAGCTGGCATACTTTAAACTGGACACCAGTCCCCAGTCTGTGCTATCTGAGGGAGGAGCCATTGTTTTGGGTTAATTCTTGACAAGAAAACACAAGTACCTTACAGCCCTTGTCCCACTCACTACTGATCATGACCACGGTGTTACTGACTGACTGTGCATGACAAGAAATAGAAAAATGATTATATGAGTAAATGCCTAAAACTACATTTGCTACTCCCTGACTTAATATTTGGCATTTTTGTTTTCACTTGAGAGGGTTTCTTTACTAACTAAAATGTACCAGCTGGAATGTGTGAGTTCCTTTGCAATATTTTAAATAAATCAGATCTTAAATGTACAGGTGTTTTGGGGATGATCTGGCTGCTCTTATGTCAGCTGTCCTTCTTATTGGTTTCATCATGCTGTCCAGGGTAACAACATCACTCTTGAGAGTACACAAGTGTAGAGATTTCTAATATTGTGTTGTCTGCCTAGATGACAAAACTATCAGAAGGCACATACCCTGCCTGTGTTACAGCTTCTGCTCTCACATAAGAATGGCAGGAAATCACTTGCAGGTGTTTCTGACATAGACCTGCTGTCCTTATGACAATTGCTTTTCTTTCAAAAATTATGTAATTGCTAGAGCTTCCTTATTGTTAGAATAGCAACTAGGAGCATCTATGGTAGTGCAGCTAGCCACTGAACCTACAGAAAGGCCCACTGTTTTGAAGTCCTGCTGAAATGCATTGTCCCAAGACATTTTGTTAGGATTGCAGAAAATTTGGAGCAAAGTTGCAGATTTTGACAGATTGGCAGGAGGTGGCTGCCAGTCGGAGACACAGATGGAGATATTTGGAGAAGCCAAAGCAGCATGGTCTTTCTGTTCTTTTCTTAAAACCATCAGAAGGATTAGATTTTTAGCACTTGAAGTGATTTTAGATTTTGAGATAAAATATGGCAGGAAGAAACGGTATCTTTTTTAGTAATTTTCCTCAAATTTTCTGTGAATTTGGGAGATCATAACAATATTTTAATTTTGTTTTGTTTAGGCAGCCTGGGCTTCCAGATTATGACTTTATGCCTTAAGTGAACTACACAGCAGTTCTTGTATTTGTGGTATATATAAATATTTTGTAATGTTTGCACCTTTTTTAATCTCATGTTGCCAAGAAACTTCTTCAGAGTTTACTGTGGCAGTAGAGTGAATCTGTGATAGTGTTTTCCTCCTTTTTTTTTCCATGCAGCTAAAAGAAAGGGGTCATAAAATAAGTCTTCACATTCAAGACACTTGCTCACATTCAAGATGTTGGAACTTGTGGGAGTTCAATATTAGTTTTAATGGGTTTGTATGTCAGACCATCTGTAGAGATGCAGCTTAGCCACAGCAAAACATTGCAGGGAAATAAGGGGTAAGTGTGGCTGCTGTGGCCCGTGGCAAAAGCAGCTCTCTAAACACACCAGCACACAGGGCTTCTTGAATTGCCTGTGCTGTCCTGCTGCTCAGCTGACCTTAGACCCCTCTGATCCATTTCTAAACAAATTCATGCAGGAAAAAGCATTTTCAGGCCTATTCATAGTAGACTAAAACCTATTTGACATACTCTACTGTTAAGAGAGCTGATTTCCTTTATGCCTTTGCTAAGCTTTATGCAGTATTTCAGTAAGCTTTTTTGTTTTGATTTCTTACATGGTATTTTTCATGTGCAGATACAGAGATATTCTCTACATAGCTGTAAAATTATTCTCTTGGAATCTTGTGTTCTGTTATGAACATGGGATTGCTAAAATTAATCTGAGAATTAGATTAGTTTATTGTGAATAAATAAAAATAAAGAGCTACTAAAGTGAAAGGTTATTTGACAAAGATTTAAAAGTTCAGTTAGCTTAGTTAAAATGTTTAAGTCTGTGCCTTAATAAACCAGGACTAAAAGGAAGATAACTTTATTAGGAAGTCATAGAAGATTTGTTACAAATGGAAATAGTGGAACATCATCTTATGAAGGAAGAATCTGATACTACATGAAATGCCTTGGCCATTATTTTGTTATTTTTATTTGATCTTTCAAAAAAAAAAACCAGTGGAAAACTTGCTTCATTAAGCAAAATGTTGAAAACCGGGAAAATAGAGTAGTCCTGCATTATCTTGGTGATAAGCAGTAGTGTAAAGATCTAGGCTACCTGGTCAGGGAGAGCTGGATTAATTTAAATCCAGAAAGATAAAAAATGGAGGAAAAAAAATCACTGAGAAAAGTTGAATTTGAATAGATCTTTTTGCTTCAGTCACCAGTCCAGCCCAGTAATTTCTAGCTACTGGCTGATGGTGGTTTCCACAATGGTAATATTTTTTGTGATGCTTCTGTGATTAAAAAGGGGACAAAAAATATATTCTTCTCTTTTCGTACCATTCTTTTGTGATTGATCCCAAATGTTTCGTAGTGCAATTTAAATATAAGAAGTATAATTGAAGCCTTTTCATGCATCTTTAATTTCAGATCTTAGAGCAAATCATGCTTATTCAAATGTCTGGTTAGTCAAAGTTAATGATCTAGTTAATTCTTTGGGACAAGGATATGACTACTTGCCCCTTTTTGTGCCCTTTTTGTGATTTTGATTCTGCATTTCCTAGATCTCAGGTTTTGCATCTCTTCAGCAGTCTCTGGGTCTATAGAAGTGTCTTGAATTAAATTCAATGTATTCAGTATCCAGGTTTCCTTAAGTAATAATCCTCTGATTTTCAGTTTTTCTGGTATAAGACATCACTTTGATGTACTGTATTGTCAAGTGTGGTATACAAAAACATCCCTTGGAACTGACTATAACTTTGAAATGTTTTAACATGCTTAAAATGTTCCATTATCCTATGTCATGCTTATCAATGTTTTGTTGCTTTTATAGATTATCTTTCTCAAGGGATAGATCTGTCTGGAATAGAAGTAATTGAAAATGACCTGCTTTTTATTGCAAGAGCTCGTCTTGAGGTGGAAAACCAGGCTAAAAGGTTGCTTGAGCAAGGTGTGGAGACTCAGGTAAAATGCACTTTATTCTTTACTTCCTTTCAAAAGTAAAGTGTAAAAGAACTTGAGCTTGATTTCTTTCGCTTTGTGTAGGACTGTCCACTGTAAATTAAACAGAAAAGAAGTCTTTATGTGATAAATTCTCATACATGACTGTAGTCGAATAAATTGACAAAACTGGTCTTGTACAGTATTTGCAAGAATAAAATTTGGCAGCATCTGACCCTATAATTTGGAATAAAGCAGGTGAACTGTAAACACTGTCATAAAAGCTTCATGCATTCAACACCATATACACCACTGCCAATGTTGCCAAGCTTTATAGAGAAATAAGAAAAATGCAGTTTCTTAAAACTGTAAGATTTCTGCATTTTAGCTGTGCAGAAATGTATTGAAAAGATTTGAAATATTTGCACTAAAACTTTAAAGAGCAGTTTAAACTTTGAAGTAAATATTCAATGTAGGGAAATAAAACTAAATATGTATAATTGCATTAATTCATATTAAATGTAATTATTGACATCTTAATAGCCTGGCTACATCTATTAACTGTTTGCAGTATCTTTAGTGCTATTTTCTTGCCTTTGTAAAATTTAATATTTTCTTGTCTATACTTTTTAATATTCTTCAAAAATCAAAGTATTTTAAATCCTTCTTGCCAGAGTAAGAGGAGAAATCTGGTATGAGTTTCTATCAAATTTGGATCATTAACTAGAGAACAAATAGGCTTAGAACAAGACATTTTTGTGTTGTTTCTTACCAAGTGTTAAATTTTTCTGTAAGTCAATATAGCATTTGTTTATACTGTTGAAGATTGACATGAAAATAGAACATACAGAATAGAAAACCTGTTAAATAAATTGGCTTGCTTAAACAACTGAGGATTAAAATTACTGGTATGTCTCAAACTTTTACTTAGATCTGTCATTTCAACTAATTTTCTGCAGCAAGAAGTCGTGGTTTTGGTAAATACCTTTGACTATTTGCTGATAAGAAAGTGGTAGGAAAAAAATCACCCCATTTTTCACTTGATTACTATTCCAGTGTTGAAACTTCTGGCTATTTGAGCATGTTACCAAGCTGTGATTGCACTTTTTGCAAGCTATGAAGCATATACGTTATTAAATAAAGATTGACAGAAGATAGGGCCTAAGAAAAAGCAAGTGGACATTTATTTTTAATGCAGCAAAAGTCTTCATCAGTGGGAACTCCTAGTTTTTCATGTCAGATTTGACCTTCTCTGATAATTTTCTCTTTATGTTAAGTACTATAATGCAACTG
The DNA here is from genome assembly GCA_013399455.1 of Anthoscopus minutus. Taxonomy (NCBI): domain Eukaryota; kingdom Metazoa; phylum Chordata; class Aves; order Passeriformes; family Paridae; genus Anthoscopus; species Anthoscopus minutus. Next base: position 133,198 of record VWYI01045440.1, read on the forward strand.
ACAAAGAAACCCTGGGGAAATCAATCCCACTCCGCCTGAAAAATAGACAGATTTATTAGGTGTTCCAGGCTATCTCCAGGTAATCAAGGGATTATTAAAGCATATGCTTGTTGTGCTTTAGCCAGGGGCTTGTTCCCAATAAATGGAAGAGTGTTTGGAAGAAAATTATTAGTGCTTAGTCATATCAGAAATTGAGATGTTTTCATGAGGAGGTGTTGGGTTATGTATCACAGGTTTGTTGTTGGATATGATTTGTGAATTTAATGTTGAGAACAATAGTTTGCTTTAGAAAATACACATGCAGGCATTCCCAAGAAATCTAGAATTTTAAATGTGACTAGAGAATAGCATGTCTTTGATTCCTGTTACTGTGTTTTATTGACAAGCTGATTTACATCTATACCTTCCAACCTCTAAGTTTTCCTTAAAGAGGACATGGGACCTTCTCTTTTCACCTGCAGTAGGCACTACAGAATTCTTCAGATGAGCTGTCTTTCTGCCAGTATGTATTCTGGTAGCTGTCTGTACCTTTGAGAATAGTGCATCTGTATTTATCCAGGTGGTTCTTCAGTTATTTGATATTCATATTTGAAAATGCAGTTTTAGTTTCCACCCTTGTTTTAATCTGCTGTGTAAATATTACATGTGATCAGTTGCCTACATAAGTGAGCTGCATTTCTATATTTCATGTAGCACTTTTCAGCAACACCTTAAGAGAAAAATTACCCTTGTGTCTGTGATTTAGAATATTTCAGTGTCTGCCTAGAAGAGAAGCAGGAAGTGGAAATACATTTTAAAAAGTAAGACTGGAAGCATTTTTAAACAAAAGTCATTAGAATTTGGTGAATGTCTTCTCTAGAATTCAGATTTTTTCTTCAGAGATGCTGCTAGTAGTTACTCTGACAAAAAGAACATTAAAAACTGTTCCTTTTATAATTTTTATATATCCTCTGTTTTGGATAGAGACTATTACTGTTATTTTTATTATTTATTTAATGATGTATAAGTCACATGCTAATAAGCTGTGCACAGATTCCCCCAAATAATAGCGAGGAGTAGCACATGAAAGCAGATACTTACACGTAAATAATACATTGTCTTTTTCTGTCAGTGTAATTCATGTTTTTGTGGCATGTCCACCACTGTGGTGTTTGTGTATTTCTCAGATAAAATGAAATCTCTTCACCCTTTGGAAATGTGGCATTAGCCATTGACTGCTTTAGAAGTGAATCCTTCCACTCCTGTTCCTGGTGAAATCTTAAAGCTGCCATCCAGCTGTAAACTAGAAGTGTCTGTCAGTGTGTCTAGACTTAACAGGCTCTCATAGAGCTGCAAACCACACTTGCCTTCCTAATCCTGTTAAAAAGACTAAGCTCTCTTTGCTATTGTTGACAATACAAATAACAGCAAACCTGACCACATGGGTACCAGTGGCTACAGGCAGGTCTTTTGTTGTTCTATGTGCTTTGTTAGGCACTCCTATTGTACATAGCGCAAATAGATGGTCTTTCGTGACCCACAGAACAATTTAAAGAAAATGGATTCTAAGCCCGTCTTTACTTCTAGTCCTAAACTCTTTGCTAGCTTTCATTCACTGTAAGTGGTCTAATGGCAGATAGTATAGGAAGCAGGAAAGACTGCTTTAGCAAAGATGCATCAAGAGCTTGATTAAAAACCATCGTTCTAACATAAGGGCCAGCAATGTTTTCTGCTTTAAAAATTTCAAAAAAAGATATACATGCATCTTGCAACAAGCTGAAACATCCCCATCATTTCTTTTGCTGCCCTGATGAACCCTAGGCTGAAGAATCCAGATTTGCTCTTGGTACCATTTTACTCCTGTTTTCAACAACAATATTGTGTAAAGCAAATCTAAATAATAAGAAATAACTAGGGAAAAGAGAAATTTGTTAAGATTACCATAGCTCAGTTCCAGGTAGAACAGTTTATCCAGACACAGTTTTGTGTCTACTATACTTAAAAATGAGAAAACTTTATTTGCAACTTAGCTAATGCTTCAAACCCTTTGTGATGTACATTGCCATGCTTGGTGTGTGACTTACAGCCAAGGATAACCAAACTTAGCTCCACCTGGTAATGACAACATTGGTAGCTTTAGGAGCCAGGTTGTGTGTGTGCAGAAAAGAGCTGCATTTCCATCTCCTCTGTCCTCTTAAAAGGTAACCTTAGTTCTGAGCTAGGTTCAGTGCTTTAAACAGCTGTGGGTCTCTGTGTAAGAAGGATGAATTTTTATGTGTGTGAAATATGTTAGGAACTTATGTTCTTGCTTGTGACTTTACTGATGTAAATTGTAATAATTAGAATATAGGTTGTGAGGTATCAATGGTATCATTAAAGATTGATTTAAATATAAACATCCACTTAAGTGTAGCAGTAGGTGTAGAAATGAAAGTAGAATTCAGATTTCCCTTGGTTGCACTTTAAACAATTTATCCTTCTGTGTGTTACAGAAACATTCTGTATCTTTGACCATAGAATAAAAATTTTTGGCCCTTGTCTCCTGGAGAAATCTGTAGATAGCTAACTAAGTTTTTTTTGTTTGTTTGTTTGTTTGTTGTAGGTTTTATGAGAAAAATAGGTGTGTAGGTTGTAGAGAAATTATGTGATGTTTTATTGCCCAGATTTGAGGAGGTGCTGGGTTTTTCCCAGCCAGCTTCTGGCACTGGACCAGGAGTGGGCTGTTCTGGAAAGCAGCACAGTCCGGGATGCAGCTGCAGAGGGGTTAAGCTCAATGGCACAGGTTGCTAAGCATCGAGGGCAGGAGCAAGGACAAGGGAGAGGTCTTCCATGTGGTCTCCAAAAGCATTTCTTCTCTGGAAGAGTCAGGGACAAGAGACAAAAGATACAAGGGTGCAGCAACTTATATACGAGGGAAGATCAAGGGCGGGTACAGCTCATGAACCAATAGGGGAAAGACTGGGGTGGAGCATGGGGCGGGGTTACATAATGCATAAACCAATGGGGAAAACAGGGGGAGGAGAGTGGATCACATGATCCATTGGGGCTTTCAGGAACAGGGGATTTCCCATAGGGTGGTCCAGGCAGGGTGTTGCTACAAGAGGGGATTGACAACTTAATGGTAGTTGGGGTAGGGAACATTCAGGATCAAGGGTGGATTGGCAGCTGGGGTAGGAGGGCACAACTGGGACTAAATTATTAACATGGGGGAGGGGGAGGTATACAACTTAACAATACAGAAGGTAATTGAACAAAATATAATAAACAAAAACCCACTGCAATGCAGTTTCCATACATCATATAAGGTGTGGAGAGATCTACTTACCTGCTAGCATGGATCTGGAGAGAGTCAAATACACTGATAACTCATTGAAATTGTTCTGGTGATCATGTAATGAAGTGTCCTAAACATGTTAGAGAAAAAAACTATAGGTGTAAGCCTAAGAAGTGTCGTTTGTTAAATTGAGTGTGCAGCTTTTTTAAAAATACGTAGATTCTTTTTTTTTTCTAAAATGAAGAGCTTTGCTAATTATAACCTTGCAGAATGAAGAAGAGGGGAAAATAACAGAGAAATCCTAAACTGTACTTCTTACATTGTTCAAATGCTGGATTTATTTACCCAGGATAAATAGGTAAACAGTGTGGTCTGAACAAAAATTTCTTAGTTATTCACAGTGTAACATCTTTGTACTGTTGTTTCTATGGCCTTATTTGGGGGCATTTTGAGTTTTCATATAGCAATTCATTGAGAAGAATTTGTTTTGTGGATTTTTCTGTGTTGCGTTCTTTTTCATACTGAACCTTTCCTCTCAGTTGTCATCTCTGGAACAAGTACAGATTTTTTTTACATTAAAAAATTACTAACTAGATGTATATGCACAGGTGCTCTTGACTAATGCTATTTAATGCCTGAGAAAAGTGATGGGAGGATGAAGTGTCAGCATAATTAACCAGTTGTCTGGAGGTGATTATCCAGGAGTTGCTCAATTTATCTCGGTTCAGGGTTCCCTAAGCTAGGTTCTTGTGTAGTGCATCTTACAGTGTTATGGCAAAATTGGTGAAATTAATTTTAGATCTCTCATAGACTAGCATTTAATCTCTTGTCAAGGATCTCTAATAGGTCTTGGTTCTTATCCCCAAGGGATTGGAAGGAAAAGTAGGTACATAATTGGTCAGTTTTCCAGACACAGTTATCAAGAAGTTGCATAATTTATTTCATTTCAGGGCCCTCTGAGCTGAGTGCTAATATACTACAGCTTGCAGGGTTATGGCCAGATTGGTGAAATTATTCTTAAATCAGTCATCAGTCAGTGTCCAATCTAATGTCAAGGATCTTAACCAATATATGCACTTACGATATCCTATGGCATCATTTTCCATTCATGTGAACGCACTTTAAGGAGTTTGAGATACTTAGATACTGAGAATGGTTGGCTTTGGGCTCAGTTTTTCCCTTTTTTTATGGAACAATACAATATTTTGTAATACAATTTTGATGGAAAATACAATAGTGTTGCCTTTCCTAATTGCTTCTAGTTATTACTGCCAAAAGTGTGGATGGCTCTTGGGGCAGGATTATCTGGGCAGGGTCCCTTGAGTTTCTCAGTTTCTTTTAATCTTGCCTACTTAAGCCAGAGTATGTGTTGCACTGAAACATCCATTTTCTAGATTAATTCATTGATTTAAATCAAAGTATGCCTGCTGTTTTTGACTGGTTTAGTGTCATCTTTAGATGAATGCTTCCTTGTGAAATGGCCTGTGCAAGTGCATGAGTATGCTTTTCTAAAGTTGTCAGCTCAGTGGTGATGTGGTTAACTGTAGAACAAAGTCCAACATTGTAGCAGGATGTCAATTTGTGTGCCCTGTAGTTGTGTAGGAGCCTCTTTAATGTTCAGCTTAGTTCATTTACCTTAGAATCTGTTACCCACATTGATGTACTGTGCTAGTCAAAAGCACAATTTTAGTTTCCAGATGTTTTTCCTTACCCTTTGCTGCTTTTCCATTTTAGCTATCATATTTTGTCATACCTTTTAAATAATACAAGCCCTTATGCACTTCAGCATGTCAGTGAGATTGATTGCTGTTATGTAGATGTACATAACCACATAGGTGCACATAATTACAAAATGATCATTAGAATAGCAAATAAAGTAGGAAAAAAGAAAGAGAGAAGAACCTCTCCAATCTGGCTCATAGCCATTCATCTTTTTATCCATATACTGTTGGTTACTCTCATAAAAAGCCTGGAATAACTAGAGTTGAAATGCTGCAAGGTATGGGGGGGTTTTTAAGTAAAAAAAGTAATCATTGCTTCTTCCCTTTTTTTTCTTTTCTTTTTATTATGACATTTATTTCTATCTTGAAAGCTAGTAGTTGGAATTTAACCTCATTACTGTGAAAAATTTAACCAATATAGTACACTTTAGGCAGTAGTTGTTTTATTTCCTTATTATACCTCAATGTTGATTTGCTGCAGGAGATCCTGATGGAAACTAGACTGAGACAGTTATTTTGTAAAAAAGTGATTGACTACAGTATGATATAGAAATAGAAGGCATTTCTGATTATTCAGTTTGAAGTCAGTTATTTGAATCTAGAGTAGAAGACCAAAGTCTTATCTGTAAAGAGGAAAATTTGGACCTGCTTGCTACTTTTGGCATAAGATGAGGGTGGTATCTATAGTTGACTTTAAGTCATCTAGTTTTGTTTAGTGAAAATGGAGTATGTAATCCAAAGCCTTTTATATAAATTAATGTTAACCACTCATTTTACTGCTTCTTCTAATTCTAATGTAGACAGAGAAGACTTATTCTAAGATGTTATAGACATCATATTGGCTTTTATTGTGAAATATCACAATGGCATTTGAGTCTGTTTAAGTAAAATCTACTAATTTACACTGTTCCTATTCTTTCTTTTAGAGTAGCTCTGTATACATATGGAGAATTTTCACTTAATGTGTTTGAATGTCTTCACAAGTTTTACTCTATCCTAACCTTTAAGTTTCATTGTCATAGAAATATACTCATGTTGCATTATTCAATTTTATTTTTCATCCTCAGTCTTACAGTTATGGTTTTCATGATCTTGTTAACTTGCTAAATCAGATTCCTTCATCTGGCCATCTGGTGCATGGCACTACTGAAGGAGTTTTCTATAAATCTAATTTTTTTTTCCTTTAACTGTTCTATTAAGATGTGATACAGCAAGGTACAGCTCATCTAACAACCCAAAAAAATCTTCCAAGTATATTTTAGTTATATCCTACATCTAAATGGTAAGCTTCATGGGGATTAACTGAACCTTATAAAATTTTCCCATTACTATTCTGGTTTAAAAGGAGTTTGTTTTATCTTAAAGTATGATCTAATGGTACTGAAGCGTTAACCACGCCTCAGTAATTCAAAATCACCAAGCTAAACACTAGGCATGAATTTATACCTCTGAACTATGGATTAAAAATAAACCACAGATTTCTCAGCGACATAATCGGCTGATACTGATATAACCTAGAATATCCTTTCAGTTTCCATAGGAACAGATGATAGAATGTTTTGAATCTTGGAATAGCTAAAATGAATGTCTGACTTAAATAAAGTTCACTTTTAATTTGCAGCTTGAAACCTCTGCATGTAAGGGCTAAAACTGTGCATTTAAAAAGATGTTGAATATGGGCATAACACGTATTAAAGTGATTTTAGGAGCAGTAGTAACAATAATAACAAAAAATAGTAAAAGTAAAAATAGGTTGTTTCAATGCATAATTCTTCAGGGCTTAGTGCTCTGTATTTTATTATAGAGGTGCAAAAGGTGTTTTCCATAGGAAAAGAGAACCATTAATTGTTCCTTTGTATTAATGGTTCACTTATTGAATGTTTTACAACAAAAAAAAAATTCTGTCTCATTGGTCACCTCTAAATTTCATGTCCAGACATCATTTAATCTCACTGTGTTACATTGTATTAGGTGTATTTTCTGATTGAAATAATTTGTAGACCACAAGAAAACTTCATGTAGCCAGAAAGAAAAGATCAGCAAAATTTAAATGCAATATGTAGTACGTCATTGAGGTGACTATAACAAAAAATGATTATTGAAGAACAAGCAAGGAAACATGCCAACGGGAGTAGTGCCACTTTTATTAGATGTTTGACATCTTTTTAACAGGTCATGTTGCTAAATCAGAAGAGATAAGCTTTGAGTGTAAAAACATTAGCAATATTTATTTATTTATCTCTTTAAGATAAATGGATCTGTAATTCCAGTATTGATACAGAGGGAAAATATGGAGATCTTGTTAACAAACCATTAGGAATGACTGTATGCAGGTAGAAATGATAGTGTGTGATTGATTAATCAGTACTTGAGCTCTTTTCCTTTTTTGTACCTCATTTGAGGTATAAAATATTCTCCATTTAAGATACTTGGTGCTTAAACACTTTGTATGAGGAAATTAGGATGGTGCTGAAAGTAAAGTTTAAAAAAAGAAAAGAGAAGGAAAAAGGAAAAGAGCTAATGAATTGTGATAGTTTTTCTTTTCAGTGAAACAGGTTTTTGAGAGAATGGAGCTGCAGTGTGCTAATACAGTTCAAATAGTAATTTTTTTCAAGTATCTGTATTCCAAGACTATTTTAACTACCATTAATATAGACAACTCATGAGAGCTGTAGTTATTGGAACATATGGGCAAGGTCAATAGCAGCATTTTGAAAATAGAAGGATTTTGAAATAGAAGTAATATCTAGGGCTTTCCTGCTCAGTACTAGAATACTGTTTGCTATTGTAAATGTGTGGAAGACCCTATGTCACATGTTATTTTCTGAATATTGATCCTTTTTCGTTAATGATTTAGTTTGCAATTTTGCAACATCCTTTAGAAAATTCCTCACAAAGTGTGTAGTAGGTGTTTTAGGCAAGTATTAGCAAACCTTATTCCACAAGTGGGCAAATACCAAGCAGTTCTGAAAGAAAAGCAGTAAACAGGTAGGTTCCTAACAAATACTTGAGTTTGCAAGTTTCTGTGCTTTAATGATTAGGCAACACTGGCCCTTTTTAACAACACTGGCTTTGTTTCATGAAAATAACATTTTTTTCTTAAATACTGGAAGCTTCTATTTCCTTACCCAGTTATGTCTTCAACTAATTATTCATTTGTTGAAATATTTTCTGGTCAAGTAGAAAAAGCATTGTAAAAGAAATGCAGGTTTTAGTTCTTTAATTTGTGTTCAGCAGGAGGTTTTCAGGTGTGGAGGGGAGGGGACTCACTAATTGGGTATAGAAGGGCGCTTTGCCTTCCATCCACCTTTCCCAGTTAGCAGCTCTTGCTGGGAGTCTGCCTCCCCAGCTCTGGGCTGTCCCAGGGCTGTGCAGCTGTGCAGCAGTCTCACCTGCATTTCACTCCACAGCCAGTTCTGATGAACTCCTGCAATATTCAGGATCAGGTTCAGGCCTTAAAAACATAAAGATTTTTATGAGCAGATATTGAAGTTATGAAGTGTCTATTAGTAGAACAAACAAATGGCACAGGTTTTCCTTTTTGTGATGAGGCAGTGGTGGGGGGAGGTACTGTGTTACTGTATATTAGCAGCTATTTTTTTGTAAAGCCTTCAAATTTGATTAGTTTGAGGTTAGAGAACATTTTTTGTCCTGTCCTTTACTTTTTTTTTTCTTCGAATCATATTCAAGCAGAGAACTGAGATATGAAGTGGTCATTGTTTCCCAAGTTTGGATTTGCCTGACTGTCTCCACTGGGGTGATGGCAGTGGCAGCAGCTTCCTCTGGGGTACCCATGTGTCCATGGTTAGGCCGTACAGCTGTCCTGCCTTCTTCCATCCTTCAGCTGGATACCACTACACTGCCATTTCCCTAGGTTTCAAAATGCCTTGAAAAGCATCCAAATTAAGAAGTTTTCTTACACCGGAAATCTTGCTGTATTACCTCTGTTGATTTCTGATCTGGAACCCCAGCTGAGGCCACCAGCTGCCTTCTGAGAGCCCTGTATTTGTATCTGAGAGCCCTGTATTTGTGTCTGAGAGCCCTGTATTTGTGTCTGAAATGCTACTGCAGATCAGCCCACGGCCCAGGCGAACCCAGCAGAGCTGGGAATTGCCACCTCCTTTGCTGTTAGTGTCCCCTGCAGCTGCTGGAGGAGTTGTTGGCTCAGGGCTTTGGGTGGCTTGGCCAAGGGCATGATATTTCTTGCTGATCATCAGTTAGCACTCCTGACTATTAATTGTATGTCTGCTGGACACATGTTCCACAGAGTAGTCTGCAAAGCAGACAACCCCAGTGAGATGTTGTCAACAGCAAATGGAGCATGAAACATTTTGCTTTTTCCTTCTCTCAGTGGCAGGTAGTACACCGTGGTGTAAGGAATTCATAATTAGTTGATACGAGGCACAGGCTCAAATGTACTGCCTTTAAGCAAATATTGAAAGCAGAAGAAAGCAAGAGACTGCATTTTGAGGAGAAACCTGCTTAGACAGACACATGTATATTTAATCAGTCTTCAATAATTCATATAATAATGTGAAGCATATGGTAATACAAGTGTTTAGTAAAATGGTTTAGGCTGAAATTTTAATACCTAATTGGGATTTGTTGCCTTTTATTTTATATCTTTAAATTCTTTGGGAAAAGGTAGAATTAGCTTAAGTAAATTATTTAATATTGCTACCACTATGTGTGTTATGCATATTTAACTCAAAATAGTTTAGTCCTTAAAGTGACTAAGCTTCTTTGAAGCTGTGTTTGATTTTGCACAATATAATTTCTGCCATGACCTCTTTTAGTGCCTTTCCCAGAGAATCCATCACTATCTAAACTGTAATCTTTTCCTTTACTGTTTTTTTTAAGACAAGGTACTACTTTATGTTTGCTAGTTTGATTTTTTTAAAAAAGAAGACAGCTACAACAAATACCATAAGATACAGATTAATGTTACAAAAACAGAAAAAAAGGGGAGGCATTGTTATTGCTGCTCAGTTTTCTAGGTTTCATAAGAGTTTATACAATAGTGATACTCTATTAAAATGATGAAGTTAAATTTGTGTCTCTCTAACTTGACCTTGTTTTGTAATGCCATAAAATTCCTTAAGTTTTCATTTAAGGGACTTTGAAAAATTTTGGTAGCAACTCTTTTACAAGCTCTTGAACCAAGCATGGTTTTTCTTTGTGTACAATAAAGATTGTTTGAGCAATTACTTGAATAATCAGTAATTTACATCTTGAAACAGGCCCAGTATTTCTGCTGGGTAAACATGTTGGAACTGCAGAAGAAAACCTAATCATCTTTGGAGACATCTCGTGCCAAAAATCCAGATATGCAGGTCCATCTCATTCATTTACCAGAGCTCTTGTTTTTCCTCACACACAATGGGCTGTCCAGAATGAAAGCCTTGGAAAAGAAAAAGGTGTGATGATTTCTCCGTGAATACTGTTGGGAAAATGGGACTACTCGGGAAGCACATGGGCATACATTTTTAGAAGCCCACATTTTAGTAGCATAAATAGTAATGAGAGTGTTTTGTCTAATCTAGGGAGAATTAGTTCATGCCAAAATCTATCCCTTGAACTGTTTGCTAAACCTGCTGAGGCTGCACTGCTGTTCTGCCTCTTGCTCTGACAGAACACGAGAGGTGCAGCGTGTCCATACTTCATCCTGCTCCTCTTGATCACAGAGCACACATGTAACAGGGCATTGGGTGCTGATACACAGTCCTTCTCCAGAGCTCTGATGGAGCTTTGAACAACTCTTCTCCTTCAGGAGTGAGGAGGAAGGGAGGGTGGAAGATGAACTTCTTTCAGTCTTTTCCCCTCCCTCCTCCAGCACTGTATATGAGCAAAGCTAAAATCCATATGCATTTGGGAAGGAATGTGTGCTGTAGTAGGAGTTACCAGCAAGGAGGATGGGAGGGTACCATATGTTCTGCACTGCAGGTTTTACTCTTTCCTGGAGATTTGTTCTCAAATTCTATTGATTTCTTGTCCAAAAAATTTAGTTGTCTTTTGTACTTGATCAGTATTATAGGAGGTCTGGCTATTCCTGCTTGGTGTTGCTATCCTTGTGTTTATTGAGATGTAAGTATTGATTTACTTAAGAAAAGCCTGAGACACCTTGTTCTTTGTTATTAGTGTTAGATGAATGTTTTTCCTGAATTCTCATCTAGGTCAGTATTTATTATTACTGTTGGGGTTTTTGTGTACTGCATGTTAAAAACCACATTCCTCAAGCACATATGTTTCACTCAGTAGAAACTTGTGGTATGACAATGTTGCTTGCTTTTTGCTGCAGGTTTGTGGTTTTTTCTGCCTAAGGAGATGTTAATGCAGGAGGCCTTTTCATTGTCTTTCTACTTGTTTAATCCTCCTTTAAAATGCTCACTAGGGATCTCAATTTCAAAATTGTCTGCAAATAAATACAAGCAACTTTTCCACAGACTTTTTCATTTGTTGTGCATCTACAGCCTATCCTTCTATCCCCTCTGAAAGTGTTTTCATATATGGTGCAGTGGGAAAGCATCACTGTGTCAAGTATATATTGCTTCAGTGCAAGTTATAAAAATAAAGTAGTAAAATCAATAAATTCACAGAGTTCTGTAGTGAGCTAAGAAACCTTATGCTGGTGGAGTCTGACTTGTATAGTGCTGGACGCAGTTAAATTCATCAGATGGTGAGCTGATGTTAAATTCATGAGATGGTAAGGTGAAAATAATAACAAGTATTATGAGTTGGAAATTATATTCTAAAGCAGAGGATTTGATAATTAGTTAACTTTTATTGGACTGAACAGCATTGGATCTTAAATTGTGTAGTCATGTTAAATAAAATAGTCTTTGCTCTGAGATTTGACACGGCAGAACTGCTGACAAAAATGAAGAAGATCATTGAAGAAATGGCTGTGCATGTAAACATCTAAAAATCGATCTGATGCATATTATTTTAAGATGGAGACCTGTTAATTATGAGGTCTACATTTATATTTTATATTCTCTGTTCAGTTTAGAAATCTTACCATTTTACAGAATATCTTTGGGATTTTATTTTTAGAAAAGATAAACTAGCATAGTTTTTAGTTCTGTTTAGAGGCTTTCATTCTTAATTCTAGGACAAATTACAAGAACTTTAAAAAATGTTAGGCTGTTGGCTTTATCTAGATCTCAGATTAGTTTTTCAATATACAACTGAAACCTTTTTCCCCACACTGAGTGTACCTCATACTTTGTGCCTTGAAAGTGGTATGTGGAAAAGCAAACTTAATCCTACATCTTGATAAGTAACCACACCTACATATAATTTCTCTTGCACGCTAAACTTCTCCTGTAAAGACTTTTTCCGTTGCATCTGTAAATACTTTTTATGAACAAGTGATTCACTCCCTTTTTTTATTCTTGAAACCTATACTAGTAAATAAAGTGTGCCTCAGGTAAAAGTGCTGAAAAACTTTTGGTTTTTACATGTTTTTTACACTATTATGCATTCCAGTTTTTAGAAGAGATTTTTGCATGCTGAAAGTTTTTTTTTTTCTGCCACACTTATTTATACTTCATGGTAGTTAAATTCACAGTTTATGTGTCATTCATACAAAAAAAATACGAGGGGGATAACAGCTGAATTTTAATAATGGATAAGGAATTACTTAGTTGCAGTAGTTTTCCTAAGGCCCTTCTAGTTAAGGATCTCTGTCAACAATCCCTTTGACTTTTATATATACTGAAGGTTTTTACCTTGACTGTGAGAATTCAGAGGAGATCTGGCATAATTTAAGTGTTCATTTCTACCTCTGTGTCTGTGGCTTTCATGGGATGGGGGAGAAGCTGGGCTAAGATAAGTTAAGATTCTAGTTATTGTCCTTACCTTGTTCATTAGACCCAAGTTGTTCTTTGATGTCAAGTAGCTCATCTCTTCTGTAGATAAAAACTGCTGCTCATACAAACAGATACTTTGACATAGAATTCGTGAAAACATGTCGTGGTATGTAATTGTACATATGTGCTAAGAATATTTTAATTGAGAATTTATTGAATTTTGTCTCTGAGAATCATTATTATTGTTTTGAAGTCACAGGAAATTTTCCCACTAGCTAGTGCCATTGAAGAGCCCTTCCATCCCAAGCTGTTCTGTGTTACACTTTACAGAGCATCCAATTATGCACAGCATCACATGTGAAGCTTAGACTGGGGCACAAGGCACATGCTCACTGTCAGCCAGTACTGTTGAGAGGCAGCCTTTTTGTATTCCCCTAAACTGAGATAAAATTACAAACCTGTGATACAGGAACTTCATTAATGTTTTCAATTAAAGACAAGAGTTTTGTGTTTTTTTAAATATGTAGGAGCCAGAGACATTTTAGTTTATCTAGACTACAGTGTCTTTGCTTTGTGAATTCTACACCTGTCCACCTGTATAAACTGTGTACCACGATGCTTTGCTGTCCTCTCTCTGCCTTTTTTAGGTCCATGAGAATGTTGAATAGGATCAGAATTAGGACAGTTAATGAGAGACACGGGTGTTGGAGTGTGGTACGCTTGGCTTATCCCACCCTATTCTTTATGTTCATCGTTAGACCATGTTTGCTTGGCTTACTTAGGAAAGCCACTTAAACTAGCATCAGCCTTGCTTCAAATCAAAACGTTACATCTCCTATTCAAAGGTACATTTTCTATGTCACAGAAGTAAATTACTTTGGTTTGGCATGAGTTGTTTCTGACAAAGCTGTCTTGGCTATTATTTAGCACCATATTAAAATTTCTTTATGCATATCAAAAGGTAATTTAGCTGTGCAGTCAAATGCAAGTAAGTTATTACTTTGTGGCAGTAAGACTTAAAATACTGCAGTGCTGTTTGATGGTCCAGTTTTGAAGAACAGAAATGTATGAAATGCTAATTTCAGATTTCAGACTGTGATACATATCTCCAGTGTTATGACTTTTTTATAGGAGAGCTTTAAACTCCTTCATGTATTGTTTGCATTTCAACTCAAATTTCTGGGAATTTTCTCGCATAGGTAGTTAAGATACTTTCTGAACGTAATTAGTGCAGTATACTGTAATTAATGGGCTTGCAATCACAAAATGTAGATATATTCTTAAAAGTCCTACAGTTTGGATAATGAAAACATTTACAACCTGTATCATTCATGGAAAGCACTAGTACTCCTTAATATAATTTGCAATGAATCAGTGAACTCCTTTTCTCTTGCTTCAACCCCCGCTGATGATAGTTATTTTAAGATCAGAATTAACACTTACGTATGTACAGCTCCTGTAAATCAGATTTTAAAAAGTACATTTTTGACAATGCTGAAGCTAAAGTACTTTTTTGAGGATGGGTCACACATCAGCTGTAAATATCTTGCAGAATTCTTCTGTAATAAAGTGTTTATGAAAAGCCTTATGTTTATGAAAGCTTATTATTCTAATCATTCCATATTTTTACTTCTGTACGTAGCTGTACGCATCTGTTTAAGAAGTAGGAACAGACATTTTTGTGGGCTACTGTAGCTGATTCTCTTGACAGCCAAATGAGATGATTAAATGGGACTAACATAATATACCCTGAAACTTTTAAAAAAAAGACGGTTAAAGACCGTCTTTAAAGTTAGTTGAGTAGTTAAAGACGGTTTCTGACCAGCTGTTAAATTAGATGTCAAATTGTGTGCGTCTAAAAGTTTCATGTTACCTCTCATCCCCTCTGTTCTCTCAAGATGTTGGATAAAATACATCTGCTTTTCAAAAACAACAAAAAGGAGATGTAGAAAATATTAATGTAATGATGTATATTTGGAATGTGGCCAAATTCATAATATTCTAAACTGTGCTCATTCTGTCTCAGTAATAGAATTTAGAATAATTTAAGAAAAGAGCACAAGAAATTTTAGGAATATAAACTCACTGTCACAAGAATAAATATTTAAATACTGAGGTTATTTAGTATATAAGGTAAACAAGTTGAACAAGTAATATATATGTTAGCATATAAGACAGTGACTGATATGGAGAAGAGAAAATTGGGTCCTTTAGACTTTGCAGTTTTCTAACCAGGTCACACACTTTTGTCCAACAGAGGATTTCAGAGCAGTAAGCAATTTCCACTAAATGTTTCTTACAAAAGTCAAAACAGTAAGAAAAAAAATTATTTGTTAAGTATTAACTTTAGACCAATTAAGGTGCTAATACAGAACATCTCTGAAACAGTCATATTTAAAATATAAATTTTAAGTATTTAATGTGTGTCATTTATGGATAGTATTTCCATCTAAAATCTGAGAAATCTCTGAAGAAGTCTCTGTGTCTCAGAAAAGGTGCATGCATCTGTCTCTCTAAAGAAAGATGGAATTTTGTTCCTTTTAGTTTTCAGCATTAATTCACACTCAACATAAAATCACTGGTGTGTTGTAGAGTCTTGACAATACAGTCAAGACTCCTTGTCATGAGGAGCTTTGGTTAGTCATTTTACAGTTAACTTTAAAAATAAAGTACACTCAGGCATGATATTCATGTGGTCTTTCTCAGTAATGCCAGAGAATGCAAAAAGAAAGCAATAAAAATTGCATTACCATTATTTTTGTAATTAATGTTAGAGGAAAAATTGTTAACCACTAGCAGCTTCTTTACTTCTGGGAATGTTAGAGTGCCTGCATTTAGGAAAGAGAAGATGTGCTAGGATGTGTTTAGTCTCTTGAAAACAGCAAAGTCCTGAAAGTCCAAGTGGTGTTATTGTGGTAATAAAAAGATGGTGAGGTGTTTGCATGGAAGTATTCTTTATATTCTGCAATTCATTTTTTTTCCAAGGAGATCTTCAACAATATTTCAGTGTTTATTACCTGTTTCACAGGCGCTGATGACCTTTACAACAGTGTGAAGGCATGTTTGCATATGACAGCTGGTTAGGCTGAAGCAAAAGAATGGATTTTTATCAGGTGTTTATAAAGGTCTGCTTTACCAACTTCTTACACAATTTATTATGTAAGATAACAATATTTTAACAATGGCATTGTGTTAAAATTAAAAGTCTTTGTTCTGCTTTAATATATATATCCATACTATGAAGACCTGGCTGATGTACATGTTGTCAAGAGGTCAGTAAAAAATTACTTTTGGGTATTGCTTAAGTGTACAGAGATTACAGTTTAACTAAGTGATGTGGTAATTCTGTTATATTCTTCAAGTAGTCTCCCTTTCATAAGTAACTCTCATTGTGGACTCAAATAGAGAAGCTCTTAAGTTTTCAAATTTGAGTTCTGAAATTCATATCTTCTTGGAAAATTTGTTCACATGAAAAATAAGCATTAAAAAACACTTAAATGTGTGCATGTATATAAGATTCATCCTTGGTTGTTGACTGCTGCAAGTTAACCTCAGCAGTGTGCTTATATATGATATAAGTAATATTTTACCCAAATGACATTGACATGAGAATCCTCTCAACTTTGGTCTCCATTTTGAGTTTGATACAAGTCCCTGAAAAGGTCCCTTTTATTACAAAATCTTTTGCCTCTCTTTTTTTTTTCTTGAAAAAGCAAGCTAACAACAATTGAACATAATTAGATCCTCTGTCTTGCAAATGACCCAGACAAGTGTTTATCACCCTAGAAAATTCCTGATTGTGAGTTTTTGTAAAAGTGATATCATGTTGGTGTACGAACAATTCCACAAAGTTCAGAGGTGTTCTGAGGAATGATAAGAAAATTTGTATAGGGCTAAGCTAGGGTTCATTTAGCTTGACCCCAGCCATAGGGAGCTCTGAAGTCAGAAATTCCTGCAAGAGTCAGACTTCTGTATGGTAAACATAGAGTGTGATGATTGTTTTTGTTGGGATAGGTTATCTGATAGAGTGACGTGTAGGCAAATAAGTATTCTTTTGTATGTAACCATAGAATGAATTTGCCTCTGAACAAACACAATTTGTTTTTGCCTGAGGTATAGATGGTTTTTGTACCTACGAGAATCCTTTTAAATGCAGTGTTAAGACTTAAAACATATATTAGAAACAAGACAGCACTGAAAATGCTGGGTTTTGTTTTCTTTAATGAAAAGCATCCTATGTTTTAGAGTTTAAATCCATGTTTAAATTACATCTCCTTGGAGAGTCATTTTAATGCCTACTGGTGAGATTCAGTACTTTAGTGATGCAGGACCCAATCAAGATCCTTTATTACAAGATTTACTCAAGCATCATTATCCCTGCTGGGTGAAACATGGTATCTCATGTAGTACAGTTTACCATACTAGATCAGGATTAGAGCTAGGCCTTCAGTTCTCATTGCCAGTTTGGAGTGGATGCATAGGACTGTGTAGCACTTAGGCCTAGGGAAGAAACGGATTGATTTTAGGATTTATTCTTATGTTATAAAATCATCCTTTGATCCCTTAGAAGGTTAAAGAATATTTTATTGCCCTTGAGATTTTGTATGCAGGCAGACACAAGCATTTTCACTGATGTAATGATTCAACAAGTAAAGTTCAAATGATCAGTAAGAAACCATAATTTCTGCAATGCTGCTGTGTTCTTTGTCAGCAAACAAGGAGGGTGAACAAAGATTCATCGTCTCTCTAGAGAAACAGCACAAGTCAAATCAGTAAGGCAAGGAGGATTCAGATCACAGTAAGCCTTGCCATAGCTTAAGTTTGCAAAAAAAAATAAAAAAGAAATTGTAGTCTATCGTTCTAGAATGGTATTTTTTTAATGCATTGCGGATTGTGTACTTTGTCTCTTCAAAATAAACCCTTCTAAAAAAAATTTCTTTTTCTCAGATAGTCCATTTTAAATCACAGGGGTGAACAGAAATGCCAGCAATTTAGTATATTTTGCTAAAAGAACCCTCTCCAGGGAAGAGGCTCATGAACCAGGATTTAATTCAGAAAAGAAAACAAGTCTAAATTACTATAATCAGTGAATTTTTGTTCAGATCGATGATAAAGAGCTGATCCTCCAGAGCTTTAATGCTTGTATCAGTGTCAGTAAGGATATTGAGGGTCTCATGGGCAAAGACTAAGTAAAATATCTAAAGCCTTCTTGATGACAACTGCCCATTAAGAACAAATATGCATAATTTTATTCCAACCAGCAAACCGCTGCTTCTGAGCGTGTCCTGAGCATATGAATGATGTGGTAATATTTTTCTCCAGGCTTAGTCTATCTCAGTAGATAGAAGACTTGTAGGAGAGATACCCATTTTTAAATCAGAATCTGGATCTAGAATCTATCAAAAGGGTCAGAAAGTGTACCTGGAGTGGTTGGGAAGCTGTGGGAGATTCCAGAAGACAGCACGATTAGAGTGTGTTACTGCCTTCTCTAAGGCAGAGCTTAGAGGAATGTAGTGTTTGTGTAACAAAGAAGCCTTTAACTGCTCATTGCTCTTACAGTTTGAAAAACTAAACTGTATGTATTTGTTTATTTGGCTTAAAGCTACCTCCGTGTTTCTGCATAGAATGGGATGTTACAAGACAGTTTGCTGAGGAGTGGCAAAAAGCTGACATATTTCTACAGTTCATTAATTCTGTATGTTCTGTGTAGCTCTTAGAGCAGTCTTCCGTATCTTGACCCTTTCACAGCTTGTTGTGTGAATGTTTTGACTGTGTTTTGGTGTTAAATAGTTGTTGATAGTGGCTTTTCTGTAAGCCTCTTGTGTTCTAAATATTCAGAATTTGTCTCAGTTGGTCTGATAGTAGACCAACTGGTGCTGGAGTCAGAACTCCTAATGAAATGTTTATTATTTCTTGTAACTGTTCAGAGTTTATGAATATACCACAAATTTCCACCCCCAAAGAACTAACTGTGCAAAAGCAGTACTCAGTAGCAAACCTTTTAGTGGGCTGTGCTTAACCATGCTGTGTTAACAGCTGCTATAAGTGATTTAACTACTCATGATTCTTGTGTAAACCTTTCCCTCTAGAATTCTGCCAAAACATAATACTTTGACACAACTTGAAAATACTCTAACTTCTGTTTGCTTATTATTTGGCTAGATCTAACTTTGGAGAAATACACTTAGGCCACCTTTGAGATAGTTTCTTCC
>VWYI01045440.1:152229-170145 GCA_013399455.1 Anthoscopus minutus
TAGTGCATTGGAGAAGAATATTACAAACTATCTGCTGCAGGAAGAGTATCCTGAGTTTGAGAATTGATTTGACTGCTGGTCTACCACAGACCTGCATGTGGTATGAGGATGTGGAAAGCAAAGCAGAGATGCCGATTTTCTTAAGATCTGCAAGAGAAGATTTGTGAAATACACAGTTTCACATATATACACACATGAAGGCTAAAATGATCCACTAAAAACCCAGTATTCTTTCTTATATATTGTACCTTCCCACCTGTTACTCCCACTACTGCTATAGATTTTCTCAGGAAACATGTTTTTTACATGGCCTTCAGAAATATTTCATAGTATACTCTCTTAGGAATTAATTTCCTTTTGAAGAAATGTTGGTATGTAATAAAGACTCTACCATTAAAAAGTAATCTTGAATTTTCACTTACCTTTAATTTTCACTGGAATAATTAGGAGTTGTTTTGTACCTGTTGGTTGAGTATTAGTGAAAATAAACTAGAGGAGATAGAAGGCAAGGAAGGTAAAATAGCTGAAGGAAGAGTAGAATATAATATATGGTTATAGCAAATAGCTAGAGAAGGGTTTTCAGTGGAAAAAAAGGCCAATTATTATTTCTAAAGAATAAAGCACATAGCTTGTATTTAATTTTGTGGTAAGTATTTATGTTATTTGTGTTAATCTAGCCTTGTAATAAGCATCAACATGTCATCAGAATTACTACATAAATTGCAATTATTTTTTCTTTGTTTTGTCCTTTTTCTATCAAGCCAAAGAGAGATTAAGGCATTCTTTTTACCTTTCCTCAATCTGTGGCTCATCTCTTTCAGTTTGGTTTTTAGGATGCTGCTGTTTGCTTCCTCCTTCCCAGCTGTTCACTAGAAGATTCAGGACTGAAGCAAATTCATTTGCTTTCCTACTTTATTACCAAAAATGGCAAAATTTTGCCAATGTTGTCATTTTCCCATCTCAATAATAGATAATAAAGTTGCACATGGGAGTTTTTGCATATCTTCAATTTTTTGAGTGTGGGTGGAATACTATTTCAGGCTCTTACTCTGAAATGCTAAAACATGAAAGACTATTATTTTTTTTTCCATGATAACCAATATTTTTAGCTTATTTCTGATTCATCTGAATCTGAGATAAGATATCAAAGGCACAGATACAGTGCTGTGTAGAGAAGAGGGTACAGCCCTCCCTAAACTTTTGGAAATGTGTGGTTATTAGTTTTGCATTTTACCAGAGGACAAAGTTTCTTGACATCAGCTTGATAGGAACTGGTGTGGAAGACAGATCCTGTTGAATTTAAGGACCTCTAAAGGCCATATTGGACCGGGTATTTTGATTTTGTTGCATTGTTAAATGCTGTATAGATTTATTTTAAAAAAATGCTTGAACAAAGATTTTTTAAAAGACTACTGAGGAGCAAAAATCTCTTCAGAACTTTATATAATATCCAGGGCCAGATACAGACATTGTGAGGAATTACTAACATTACTTAACTGGAAGTAGTGACTTCTGGCACACCTTATTGCTGATGTGAAGGGATCTATAGTCTTCATCTGCTCCAACTCTGCAGTGAAATCATATGAGTAACACCATTCCTCCTTTAGTTTAAGGTTGTCTCCATTCTTACTAATGAAAACATAGGTGGCCATTAAACAGTTTTGCTTTAGAAAGAATTGTGAGTTACTATGGACTTTAAGGTGATAGGGGAGTATGCCATATATGACTCAAGAATCAGTATGAGTACATACATATAATCTCTTATGTAAGTAAGATTGTATAATCTTTAAGTCCTGGAGAACATTTTTGTAGAGAAGATGCAATTTGACTTAAAGAATTAAAACCACCCAAAAAGAGTAGTTAACTTATCCATGAATGTATCTGTTAGGTGATTGGGGTTTTAAGGGAGAAAATGTACTCCTGAAAAATGCAATGTTAATGTTTCAACAGATAGCAAAGCAATTTTTCCTTATTATAGTCAGTGTAACAAAGTCTAGATGCATGTGGGACAATACCTGTATACAGGTGCTGTACAGACATGCAATGGCAGGATTTTCAGCTGGAGGAGATGCTGATTTCACAGTAGCAGCAGTTGATTTTCTGACCAGGCTATCACTCTGAAAAAAAGAGCTCAGCTGCTTCCTACATGAGATTAATTGCCCAGTGTTCATTTATTACTGTGGGCATTCTTGAATTCTTTAACATTTTTTCTGTGCAAATCATCTTCCTTAGAATAATCAAGATCAATTAAAGCCGTCTGATGAAAAACTGAAAACTGGGGGTTATTGCAATGATTAGCAGCAATAAGGGATATTAGATAATAGATGATAGAAGTCCAAAAGTAAATGTATTAATGAAACAGCTATTGAAGTACTCCTTTATCACTAAGCAGTCGTGTTACTGGGGAATGTCAGCAATTAGAAGTTAGTCTACTCAGAAGTAAGTGCAGCACCTGTAATTTTGGAACACATCTTAAAGTATAAAAGAATATTTCAGATGCTTCTCTTGGCATTCCCAGTCATGTTGCTGTATTAATATTTTATGGTTCTGAAAGCAAGTATCTTTCTGAGGTAACAAGTCTTTTGGCCTTCCAAGCGTATTGATTGAATTTAAGTTTCCCTTCTAACACCTCTGTTAAAATACATACTATTTAAAAATGATAATGTGTCACAGGAATATGTGATTAATACTAGAAGAAATACTAGAAGATGACTTGCAGTGACTGACAGTTAAAGATTTAACTGCTGTTTCTAGAACTTCTCAGCTACCACCTTTAACCCTTAAAAGGCAAATTTTAGAGACTATCTAGTTTGGATTTCAAAAAAGGAATTGGATGCTGAAAGAAAGTTTGTAACTTACTCTCCTGGAAAAGGGAAATACTTTTCTTGTAATTTCATGCAGTGTTCAAAAGAGAATGTTCTCCTTCCACAGAATATTCCACCTCAACGCAGTTCTTTGGGTTACATTTTAAGCATCTGTGCTTTGGATGATGAGCTATAGTGGCAATCAGGCTTTATTCAGTGAGCCACTTGTAGCCTCTTGGGCCAGTGGCCAGGGACGTGTGCCCCTGAGAGGTCCCTGTGTGCCAGCTGTGCGGCGAGGGCCGTGCTGCCTGTGGCCAGTGCCTTCCATGGTGCTCTCCCAATATATTCTGTGCACAGGCCTTAAAATTGGTGTGTGTATGAACAGGGCCCTCATTCACACACTTTCTTGGTGTCCCAGTGCTTCTGATAGCCACACGTCAGCCTCATGACCAGCACAGGTTTCTCAAGAGTGAGTCCTGTCAGTTCATTCCTTTGCCAAACCAGCTTTGTTTCCTTTGGTTTAAAGGTGTTAAGTTTAGCGGATGGAGGTGTGAAAGGTGGGGTCTGATATTTTGTCTGTAATACTTCTTTACCTGTGGCATCTTCAAATTGAGACTGAGGAAGGGTAATCTAGACTTAATAATAGTAAGGATAATCTTAAACTGTTACAAGATTAATGCAGAACAGTTTGGAAAACCACACACAGTGTTGATTCTCTTCCAGTATGGAAGAATTGTGTCCAGTGAAGTTCTGCAGGGATTTGCCCCAGGGCTAGCACTATTCAGTGCTTGCATTAATGGTCTGGATGATGGAATACAGAATATACTTATTAAATTTGCAGGCTGCACTTGTCTAAGAAGGATTAAAAGGTCTTGTAAGGATAGAATTAGAATGATCTTGTGAAATTGATTTGAAAAAATAGAATGCTATTAAAAACACTGTATTAAATGTATTAAAAAAACTGCATGAAGGAAAGGAACAAGAGAAGAAAAGCATGGCTATATAGCAGAAATAGCTGTGTGGATAGGAGACCTGCAGAAGGGGATTTTGAAGTTACAGCAGATTACAAGCTGAATGTCAGCCGTGTCAAGTAGATACAAAGGAGAATGATATTGTGCTGGGAGGTGTAAACAAAAGTATATCTGGAGTAATCTCTTAGCTCTACTCAGTAGAGAAACCTTTATACTCTGCTCAGCCTTGGGGGTTCTAGTAGTGAATTCAACAAGAAGGATGTGTACTAACCTGAGATGTAGTCAAGTGAGGAGCAGTGAAAACTGGACTTGTGAATAACAGTTTGGGTAAATTTCTGCTTGATGGTTTATATTTTCATCTGTAGATAACTGTTGTTTTATAGAAGTAAAGTTAACTTGAACTCCTTCTGAAGATCTTTTCAATCTGTGTGGTAAATTTAGACATGATGTCATGGAAATGACACCAGAACTGGTCATCCAGCACCCTGATTGCAGTGGGTGCTCCCATAAGAGCTCAGCTGAGGGCCAGCCTCCTTATACGTGTGAGCCAACTCCCCAGCAAGTGTCACATCTCTGGCACACGCAATGCCACTTGTGAATGTGTGCTGTAGGCTTTTCATAGGGTCAGGAATGTGGCCTCTGGCCCTTTACAGCCGCACAGAGTCAAGTGGCCTCCTCAGCCAGAAGGGTTGGGCATCCCTGTGTTTGCTTTATGATTTACGGTTGACAAGACACATTTTTAGTGGATTTCAGATTTCACTTATGGAAAGTATTTGCTGCTGTAAACAAAGTGAATCACCTCGTTGATAATTCAGTACTGTATTTCACACACCGATAAGTTTGTAAATCCATTGGCACGCTACTTTACAGGGTTGAAGGGCATTCAATACCAGCAGTTTGCTTTCTCATGCATATAGACAAGCAGCATGCTTTGCAAGTGGAAAAAAAAAAAGGAATCTTTGTGGTTTGTCAGAATTCTGAAAATCTGAACGATGACATTTTTAAGTAGCTCTTACCTTCAGGGATGTCAGTGGCTGGTTATGATAAGCAAACCACAAGAAAAACTAATAACATTTGTGTTAGAGAGGAGACAAACTTTTTTAAAAAACCTAATAAATAATAAAATAATAAAAATTGCTGAAGAAAAAAGTATCAGGTTTCAAATTAGGAAAGAGAAAATAGCGAAATAATTACTTGTTGGACAGGTGAAATGGGTATTATGTTTATGCTCTCAGAAACAAGATGTGGTGTCAATTCTATCAGTGGTGTCTGAGAAAAGGATGTCAGGGAAATGATGAGTGCTATAAAGATCCAGTAGTATCTGAATAGTCTGAACAGTATATTGTCCAAATTAAAGTACATATTTCAATAATACTAGATTTTCAGAAATATGTGTAAATGTGTGTGCTTAAACTATCTGTTGGTATTTACTAAAGTTTTTAAAGTGGAGCATGAGATTGAAATGAAATGCATATGTTTGTGGTTTTCTAGGACTCTCTGTAGGTCTCAGAAATGCTCTACACACAATGTCAGAAATAATCAAAGGAACTCTGTCGACCTTTTGAGGGGCATTTTTCTTCTAAGATACTGCAAATAATTTGAAAGGATCCAGTCAGGAATTTCTCTCAAAATATTTGTGCTGTACTCACTGCACCCACTCAATTGCTTAATATAAGATTGCATTGAAAAGATTGTGTGCAGATGTAGAGATAATAGTCATGTAAAGAAATGGTAAAGCGTGGCTCACATCTTAGGAATTTAAATGCGCGTTATGGATAGATAATATTTGTGAATAGTAGTTAACTCATGTATCCTAATAGGTTTTGAGTTTCTTTCTATATTATTTCTTGAAAATGAGTTATACTGGAGGTGAGTGAAGATGAACACAGTACTTGTGTAGATTAACTGGAGCTGCAGAACTTAAGCAGTAAGGCACAGTGCAAATTTATACACAAAAACCTCAGTGCGCTGCGCCACTCAGCACTTGCAGTAACACGGCATAATACTGTATTAATAAACTGAAAGGGACAGTAGACAATTTCCAACAGTTGTCTGTCCCCTACATCTCTCCCATCTATCACCTCTACCTTTTCTCCACAGGAGATAGTGTCATTATATTTAAACTGAAATTATATGGTTTTCATCTTAACTTGTTTAGCATGTGACAGTGTTATTAAAAATGTGTATGATATACTAGTGATCCTAGCATGAACCTGTCTGAATACAGATAAAGTACCGTACTGCATACTGAAGATCTGTTTCTGGGAATTCCTCAGGAAAAAAAAAATTAGTGAATTTCAGTCATTAGATATTTTGGTAACAGTCCACGATTTAAATGGCATTTTAATCTTTATTCAGGACATCTGTCTGACCAGAGAATGAAGACAACTTTTTTATATTGAGCTTGGTAACTAGAGGTACTAAATTATGTATGTATAATGTAAAAGCTAAAATAATAATTTAATTTTCTCAAAAAGGGAGTATCAAACGTCAGATGAAACTTATCTAATGTCTACAGAGACCTTGTGCATAGTTCTATTTATCATTTAGTGTATTTACTTTTTGTCTATCCATGGGGCTTTATTTGCTGATACATAGCTAAGAAAATACAATTTTTAGCTGACATGCTCAGCTGTCATCTTTTAAATCTTTTGCAAGCTGTTACAAATATCTGCATGTTTTTTAATGGACCAGTTAATTCAGAGAAAGTACTAAATTGCAACATTTAATCAGATTAATTCTTGATATTAGTGATAAATCAATAAGCATCTCTTCTGATAATGTATGTGACTTGGGTTTCCTATAGAAGGAAACCAGCTTCCAAAATTAAGAGACCTTTATGCATCTTCCAGAAAATCTTTGTGGCAAGTTTCATGTTTGCTACATGTCATTTCCAGGTATTCATAGCAAAACTGGAACTGCTATTCTCTGACATTCTGTACTTGATGTTTTGAGCTGAGGGACTAGCATTTTCAGTAAAAGTTTACCTGAATTTGGTCTCTCTACTTTAGATGACTCCATAATCTCTGTTACCAGAATTCCTTGCTGTTGTTGTTACCCCTACAGCAGCTTTGTGACAGAGATGAAGTGCCAACATCAGTGTTTTGCAGGGGAGGAACAGAAGCCGAGAGAGAGAGAGGTCATGCACAGATTGATAATGCGGCAGACTCCCAGGTCTTGTCATTCACAGTATGGGTTTTGATGGTGGGGAGTGTGGTGTGAGGTACAAGCTTGGGGTCCACAAAACCACTTCAGTCTTCTGGGTGAACTAAGTGAGCTGAATTAAGCACTTGGGGAATTAAGTAATTAATTAAGCCCTGAAGATTTGAGATTTGAAGCAGGGATTTGATACGCTGATTTGCAGTCAATGTATCAAAACTGAACCTCAGCACACATTTACAGCTCTTCTAGGGCTGATTTTGCTGTGATTCACCAGCCACTACCTTTCCTGAGTGTATGTACCTGGGGCTTCCTTCTAGGCATGGGCGACTGCTTCTTTAACTGCACAAGTGGTAAAAACGAAGTGCTGGAGAAAAAGTGTTAAAACACTGCAGGAAGTTGGAAAGAAGGCCAGGGTCATCCTTAGCCTGAAGGGCTTTGCCTTGTGTCTTGCTTGGGAAGGAGTGACCTGCCCTTGAGCACCGGGCAGGGCTGGAGTGGGGTGGTCACGCACCGCTGTGGCTGCCAAAGGACCCAGGAATAAGGCATGGCACTGGGTGATCTTTTACATGCTTATCATTTACTCATGCAGACAAGACAATTTGTTTGTGTTTAGGGGTTGGAGCTGCATAATAAAGATGGTGTAGACGCAAGGGATGTGATAATCGTGGGGCAAAAGGCAGAATAATTATAATTCAGTGTGGACAGTGTATTTGGGAAGTTCTGCTCTTGGATTATTTTGTGAATTTAGGCCTCAGTGACTTGCTAAAAATCATGTCTTACACATCTGAGTCTGAACTCTAGTAAATAGACTTTTTTTCTCCCTATGACTTAAAACTAGGCTCAAGTCATTGCAAGAACTGCTATTTCACAGACTGTTCCTTAACTGTGCTGCTATTACTTCTTACCCAGAAATTCACATGTTTGAAGCCGATGTTAAAAATAAGCTTTCCCATACTATGCTGATTTAAACCTGCAAAGGGAGAAGAGACAGAAAACAACATCTTTTAGTATCACTTCCTTTCTGCTGCTGCTCTGGCTGTGATGCTGAGGCAGTTTAGTTAGGCATTCTCTCCTGTCCCTGGGGGTTTTTTAAATTTTGTTTTTTAAAAATTTTTTTATCTCCCTTTCTTTTGCTACTCAAAGTTATTTTTTCAAATAGAAATATAGAAGGCAAAACTAGTGATTGCTGCAAGAAGGTACTATGGAAACGTGTCACGACAGCAGTTTCAAATAAAAGTGAATCTTTAGCTGCTTAAGAAGTCCATTTATTTGTCAGACTCTTGTGTCTCCTCTGCAGTCAGAGTTGAAGAGGAAGGAAGTGAATAGAGCAGTGTTAAGGGGAAAATGTGTATTCTTGCTTTTCACTTAAGGAAAATGCATTTCTGGGCTCAGCCTTGCGCTTAGATATCTTGCAATAAACTCTTATCTGAGACCTAAAATTTCTCAGTTATGAAATGTATTATAATTCTGTGATAACAATATTTTCCTTTATGTTTGGTAAAATATGTTTGCTATAAAATCTAGCTTTTAAGTGTTTTCAGATGTTTTATTGTTTGTTTTTGTGGGTTTTTTAAGGAAGACATAGGCAGATGAATTATTCAGAAAGTTCAAAAGAAGGTGGTGCAGAGAACAAAAACTAAATAAATATATCTTTAGCATACATTTCAGTTGTAGATCTTAGTGCATATTTCTCAGATGGAAAATCAAAGCATGATGTGAATGTATTAGATCCCAAGTCACTTGCTCTTTGTGCCCTTGCTAAAGAACACACCATCAAATAAGTTTTGTTGTTATTAGTACAGCATACAGAAGATGAAGAATGGCACAAATCTGGTACTTCTAGTAATGTTATGACTGATAGATTCACTTTGGTCTGTTTCAGCACTATGCCAATGAATAATAGCATACATCTATATACCTATATGAACATTATTGTTTTTGAGTTAAAATAAATATTTGGAATGCCAGTGATTAATTATTTAAATATAGCACTTCCTGGGGATATTCCAGAAATGTGAGTTGAAATGCTAAAGTATTTCCGTGATCACTGAAGTTCCTGAACATATTTTATAGTGTTTGGTGGTCATGTTCATTGCTGCTAGAAATATTGGAAAGCAGTGTCTAATAAACAGAGAATACATAAGGAAGACTTAACTTTTTGTTTGTTTGTTTGTTTTTAATTTAAAAAATACCGCTACTCTTAAAGGATTATAAAGAGAGAAAAAGACTTTTTGATGGAGAAGTTGCTCTGAGGTTGTAAGTAATCTTTCATAATGTGTAAATTTAGAAAAACAGTGGTTTTTAAAAAATAATTGACAAAGTTTATTTTCATATTTTATCTTAAGCTTTTTACTGCGGAATTATGAAGCACTGACAGTAATAGACATGGTGGTAGTCTCTTTTGTCCTGTGAGATCCTCATCTTTCAGATTTTGATGAGTCTGTGCACATTTATTAAAAGATGTATACTGAATTAGAAACAGATTATGGGATTGTGCAGACTTTTTCTGCTCTGTGATACAGAAAGCTTTATATCACCTTGCCATTATGCACCTTGCCCTATATAGAGGTAATTTAGAAAGCCTAATGCAATTGATGTCCAGCTGTGACATGATATTTTTATAAAACTAAAACTCTTTACTGCTCATGGCCTTTCTAAATGGTTAATCAAAGTGAATTGACAGATTATGTGTCTGGGTTTTTTTTTTTCTTTCTTTCTATCTTTTTTGTTCTGTGTAGGTGTTTGTGACTCATAAATGCAGAATTAGACCAAAAATCTGTGACTGGATGATGGAGTATTTGCAAGTACTTTATTGCAATTTTCAGTGCAGCACAACAAATAGCCTTCACTTTCCAGTATTTATTTGTAAGGATTTATTATTGTATGGCCCTGCTAAACTCAGAATTTCTGATTCTGTTTTTATGATAGTGCAAGAAAGTGGTTTATAAATAGTTTCTATAAATGGCTATTCCTGAAAATGCATCTAATCTTAACAATATTTTTATATAACTGTCGTTTATGGTAAAGTAATAGGTGAAAACTGAGAAATCATTAATGTTTTATATCCCTTCACTCTGGTATGAATCACCACTTAGCTGTTTGCCAAAATCTTTGTATTCTGTTTAGTGATAATTTTATATGAGGATCAGTTGGTAATTTTTAAATTCACTTCTGATCTTTTTCTTCAGAGATTCATATAAATTAATTTGACCAGTTGTGAACTAAATATGGAAATTTAATCTTCCATTGTAGATGATGTTTTAAATACATATTAACTTAGAGTGAGATAATGCTTTTTGAAGAATTCAGATGGCATTACTGTTTGAAAAATTTTAGGTATTAATAAATTCTAAGGAATTAGTAGCTGTGCAGAGTGTGTGTGTGAGGGGGAAGAAAAAGTCAGAATACCTTAGAAAGCTGTTAAAAATGACCTTGTGTTTTAGATCTCCCCACTGAGACTAGTAATTTTGTAATATGAAACACTTAGTTTGGTTTCATATCAATTAGTAAATGTCATTTTTGGTCACTAAAAATTACTCCTCATAGAATATCCATCATGAAAACACAGGAATGTTTAATAATTTTGAGTTCAGCTTTTTTGCAGACAGAAATTATTTTAAATTAGAGGCTGTTGCATAGTCTTTTTCTATGTTCTGGTTGTCCATCTGTTTAGGTGTTTTCTCTGGACTGGAAAACTATCAACCATTATGTCTTGGGCAACTCTGACCAGAGTGAGAAACTGAAACTGTGCTAAGACTAGATAATGCCTACAAGGGCAAGAATGTATCTGATTCTAGTACTTTTAAGGTAATTAATGCAAATATGACAATTGATTCATCTCTATATGCAGAGAGGCCTGGGTCACTGCTATGAACTGATCAGCTCTGAAAGGCTTCATAGATAAAATATACTGTAGGGGTATAATGAAGGGCACTGGGAATATTGTGGGTCAGTATGGAAACGAGAAACTAACTTTAGGACTTGAAGGTAAGTCCAGAGAGAAAGATATGAATGGAAAGAGCTGTTCTGAGAACAAGACTGCAGAAGGGCTGGAGTGGGGGATGGATAAGATAGAGAGGTGAAATAAGGAAGTGGTGGTTGCATTGCTACAGATGTAGAAAGGTAGGCTGAAATTAGATCTTCCTGAAAACAGTTGAGGTAAGACTGGAATGGGAACCATGAAGGTTTTTCTTTTTCAGACATTGCAGTGTTTTAATTACATGGGTCTAATCTTTATAGAATGAAGTTAAATAATGTTGTCTTCCAAAGTACTAGTCCATTTAAGGGTTTTATACCAAATTGATTAAAATATTTCTGATTTACTTTAGATACTCAAAAGTGAAGAGCATATATGAAATTCTGCTAAATTCCAGGGATGCAATTGAGCAGAGACTGACACGGGCTTTGGTCTCTGTATAATCCATCCCAGCCTTTTAAATTTTTGCTTCGTGTGTCTGTGTCTCTTCAAAACTAAAGCTACACTGAGCTTCTTTCTTTCCAGATAAGATAGTATGTTATTGTTAAACGCCTCTCCCAGACTGTAATTCTATTTGTGGTTTGTACTGTTGACTGTTGATTGTTAACAGGTTCTGCAATAATGCAATTAGGTGATCCAAGAAGAACATACAAAGCATTAATAAGCCACATCTGCATAGAGCAGAGTGAAAAATATGATCGACTAGCCATGATACGCATCTAAATAAGATAATATAATTCATTTTGCCTCTTTCTCAGGTTAAAAATCTGCTCTGTCTTAATCCTCTCAGAAAAAAACCAATGCTTCATCATGTTCTTGATCTGCTACTCAGTGCCACATGAAATTCTCCCTTACCGTAGATTGTTACATTTATGGTAACAAAAAAAGATTTAAAGCTTTGGATAAGCTTGAAATGACATGGGGAACTGAACAGTGTGTGGCATTAGAAAGGATAAATCTTGCATCAAAATACTGCAGTTCTTGGATGATGAAAAATGTCTGTGGAAGAAGAAATGTGCTCAGCTGCTTATTCTTCTCTTCTACCTCCCTCCTGTCCTTCTGTGAGCAGCACCCCCAGTAAGTTCCCATTTGTGTGAAGGTTTCAGAGTGCCTTGCTGGCTGACAGCTGAAGTGAGGGGTGGGGACTGCCTTGTTTCAGTGGCTGAACTGGATCCCAGTGTCTGTATTAGTTGCAGGCAGAGCTAGGCACAGTATTTCTTTTTCTGCAGAGGACTTCAGGTTCTTTTCATTCATAGTAAAGTTTTTGTATGACATAGCTTTGCCCATTTGATTTTAAAGGGTCTGACCTTTTCCTTTTAAAAAAAGCCCAGAAATATAAAATCCATTTCTGTAAATGTCGAATCTGTAACAAAAAGAGATCGCTTTTGTCATGCTTCTCCCAGAGGACAATTACAGGAGGACTTGGAAGACTTAGATTACTGTCAGGGTGTGGGTATCACTGCCAGCACTGAAGTCATTTTTGGGTGTATACATGCACTTACTCTCTTTCAAGCTGGCCTCAGCAAAAGTTGATAAAAATGACGGCACAAATCCATTGTTGCATTCTCCAGGAACTGTAAGAAGAGCTAGGAAGGGAAAATGGAGCAGAATGTCTTCTGGCTCATTCCTGAGCAGCATGGTGTGGTAAACCCTCCTTTGAGCAGGCAGGTGGAGTAAGGTATCTGCAGCAGTCCTGGCAACCTACAATTCTTAACTGAATTATCTGCAGAGAATTTTTATATTTAATAAATATTTCCTATAGGTGTGTGATTTGAACTTTGTATTAGGAAGAAAAAGAGTTTTAAAATTCTATCCAACAGCAAATCTGACCTTGATGGAGGTCTGTCTGTAGCTGAGTGTGAAAATAATAGCTAAAAAATTTAAAATAGCTTTTTAAAATTAATTCCTTTTAAATGTTGAGGGCACTTCAGGGCTGTTATCAATATATGCAGATTCCAGAAATGAGATGCTGGCACTTGCATAGGTAGGTAATTATTATCTTGTTGCGAAGACTAGCAGGAGAACAAGCAAACCCAGATGGCTTTAGGTAGATTTAAGTCATTCAGAGCATACCATTTAAAAGGTATTTTTTCTGAAAGGATTGTTTGGGTTTTTTTTTGTAAAGAGAGAAGAACATGTTGTAACCCTTTAGCTCCTAATTCCTAATGTTCATTGTTAAGACTGAGTTAAAAGTGAAAGTTGGTATTTCTGTTTTGTAATGGCTTTGCTGAACTATCTAATAGAGTGAGCACATACATAATGATATTGTGAGGTGGAAAGAAGAATCTGGTCACAAGCTTTTGTCCAAATATCAAAATTAATAATGAGATTTTGTGTTCTTATACTTCTGTTCTTCAGTAATGGGACTTGAATCAGCAGGTGCAAGTCGGGGTTGCACAAGGACAGGAGAGGTACTGCAATCTCGCGTTTCGCTCTCTAAACTTCATCAGAAAGGGACAGCTGTGTTTTTAATAGAGAAGCCACATCTTCAGATGTGAACTGGTTTGTTTTCAGTAAGGGCTTTAGAGATTGGTCAAATTGTGTAAGAGGTGAGAGAAGCATTTTAAGAAGCTTGATTTGGCTTAGAAGCCCCCATTTTCCACATTGCCTGACTAATTTTTTAAATTTTGTATCATTTCTATTCTTACTTTATACTCTTCCTACACTCAGATAGGGCATTGCAGGATAAAATATGTAACTGTTATGGGGTAGTCAGCCTAAATGATCTGTCCTCAGAGGTGCCAGATACTTTCTTTGAAATTGCTGTCACGTTGATAGCCTAAGGGTTGGTAAACTTTGGAACATTGCTTGATGTTTCATGAGATAATTCTTTACAACAGTTCTTGATGCCTTTCTGTCCCATTAGCTCTTAGCCATCTGTTGCTTTGATTACACTATTATAGTGAATAAGTGTTTTGGCAAGCTATTTAGCTGTGTTGAAAAAATCTTGTTTCTTTGCTTTCTAGTATTTTATTGTTACTGTTTCTTTTTTTTCTTTTCCCTCCCTCCTCAACCTTTGTAGTGCAATGCTTCTTGCTATTTGCTTCTTGTTACTCTAAGAAACAAAAGGCTGACCTAGTTTGAGGACATGATGAGGTTTATTACTGTGCTTTGTGGCTATTCTCCTTTCATGTGAAAGTCCTTCTACCAAAAGAGGTTGTGTATGTCAAACAAGGGCTCGCAGAAGGTAGACGTTATAACCTAACCATATCTATATGTTTGGCTTTGGGACTCTTAAAGTGTTCTTTTCTAATCTAGACAATGCGTTACATCAGTATTACTTATGATATTTCTCTGGCAAATCATAATATTTAAAATTCTCACTCCTCCCAACACTGCAAAGGAAGATCTGGGATATAATTAGAAAGAAACCTGTATTTTCTGGCTTTACATTGTCTATTTGACCTTTTCATTTATTGCCTGGGTTTTAGAGATTAACAGAGTAGAAGACAGATGGGGTGATAATGAACATAGAGATGAGATTCCCTAAGTAGGTTCATTTTTAGGAGCAGTGATATATAAATTAATTTTTTTTTAGGCATGGACATTTGGAAATGGAATAAAATACTGTTTTTAGGCTGAAACTGAATTTCATTGGCATTTAATTTCTACTTTCAGTTTTTTGCTACTTTTTCTACAATTAAAATAGCTGAGTTATACCTCAGAGCAAAAATTCCAACCATTCTAAGTTACTCATTCTACTTAATAGGTCATTTTGCCTTGACTGTGACTTATGTGGCCAAACGTTCTTCACTGCTTACCTGCTTGAGCTCTTTAAATTGAACTGCAGCTTTTCCTGCAGTAACTTTTCATTTTTTCACTTCTGGTGCCTGAAAGAGATGACTAAGAATTGGGTAGCTGCAAATGCTTGCAAAACTGTCTTGATCTCTTGGTCTTCGAGTGGTACTTGTCATTAGGGATAGTAACGTTATTTATGGGAAAATTCTTGGAAGGAGACAGCGTGTTGTAATGGTAGTGAGAGGGGAGAAGGAGCAAACACTGTAAAGGAACATCTGACTGGGGATTTTTAGCTTCTTGAAGGGGTCTTTCTTGGACCTTGTAACTGTGCTGTGTTGGAAATTGTAACTGCTATCTTCTATAAACAAAAGGAGCTGTATGAAGTAAACTTTAAAAAGTAAGTGAAATAGTTCCCAATATAGAAAATCTTCTGTCAAATGAAATTAGTTAATACTAAATGTCAGTCAAAGATACTCAGAAGTATAACCTGGAAACAGTTTTTGCACTTATTCTGTAAGAACTGCAATGGTCTTTTGTATTCCTTGTAAGAGAACATACATTGGTTTAAAAGTTTGGTTATTTCAGTGCGCATACTATTCTGGGAGTGTTATGTTTTAGTGCTCATTATTTCTTGATGGGAAATGTTGAGGAATTCTTTGCTCACCACGTTGTCAGACCACTCTGTTTAAGTGATTCCTAGATTAATTAGTAATTATTTATCTTCCTTCAACTAAGCAATGTATGTAATTATTTTTGAGCTGTGTTACACTTTTACTGCTTGTGTATGGGACATGGTGTATGTTTTGCATAACAGGTAATGATGTGACAGCACACTGAAATCAGAGCTGTTATCTGTCTGTCTATCTATCTATCTATCTATCTATCTATCTATCTATCTATCTATCTATCAGCAGTGAAAATTTTCTATTGAGTTTCTGCCACAGCTTCTCCTGAATAGGGTTATCTGTACTCTGCAGAATGATAAAAATTTTCAGTCAGAGCCACTGTTCTGATTTTAATAAGCAAAACAGAAATGTCATTTTATGCATTAGTATCTATGGAATGTAGTTTCTAAGTGAGGGACTAGTCCAAGTTTGACTTCTCTGTTTTTTGCCCTTCTAAACTGTACTGTAAAAGAGCATTTTCTTGGAGAGCTGTTCTGATTATTGGTGGTACAGGTACTTGTGAAATTTAACTGCATGAAAATTAGCAATTAATTACATTTGTAACACTGCTTCTTCATGAAAGTAGTAGGAATTGTCTCAGATAGCATTGACCATAAATATTTTTGCCAATTAACACATTTTCGTTTGAGAAGGAAGTTGATAGGCCTCAGAGGTGAAAACCCTGTGGCATGAGATCTTAGGGACAGATTTATACTGGTTAAAGAAATAATGATGTGAAGTTCCCTAAGACAGAACTGGTTAGAGAAGAATGATCCACATAGTGAATGCTGTACCCTGAGAAGGTGAAGTGTAAGTTTGGAAGCTGTGTTTGTAGCACTTGAGCCATTAGATTTGCCTGTTATACTAGTTTCTTATTTTTGGTTCAACTTTATGCTAAGAATCTTCCTGTCCCCAAATTAGCTCAGTGTCATCACCACAGCCTTTGAGGAGCAGGTTTTTTCATCCAAGCTGCATTTCTAATGATGAAAAGGATCATTGCTCTTTCCTTAGCCATACTTTCAGAAGATTATTCTGATAATAATAGTGGTAATCATAAAATAAAAGACTACAATCTTGGCCCTTAAAAAATAGTTGCAATATTGACAGTGGACAAAACAAAATTGTTTGGTTCCACTCAAGGAGATACATTCAAATTAGAAATGCAAGATATATATATTTAAGTCTTTAATAACATTTGTTTCATCTTCACAGGGTTATTATCTTTGTGTGAAAGGAAGTGACCAAATGGGGTTGTGCTCTGAAAATTACTGTATCTGCCATGCTGGCCTGGACAGCATCTGCTGGGTTATTAAAGTCCAGTCACCTGCTCTTGAAAAACAATCACATGATGTAATTGTGAAAAAACCCCACATTCACACTAATGACTACATGACACTTAGTTTTCTATTTGTCTATGATTGTCTACAGAACCAAATAGAATGGGATAAAATTAATCAGAAATTATGTCAATAAAATGAATGGTTCTCATTCACAGAGAAAATGACAAAATACATCTGGTGTGAATGTCTCCTCATAGTTTCTGCGGAATGAGTATGTTTTGCAAAAATATAAATTGAAATACCTATGCCTTTTTTTTAAGTTGTGACTGGTATCAACTTTTTGACCAAGCAGTTTAGTCTGTTGTCTGATGGATACCGAGAAACTTTGATGTTTTAAAATATTTGCGAGATTTATTTCATGGCAGAAGTAGCTTTTGAGCATGTTGATTTTTCTTTTATTTTCTTCATATGTTGAACTGATGACTTACTGAATCTTCTTAAGCTCTTACATTTGTAGAATTTAGTTTCCATGTATCTGTAACATACTCTGTTGTGACTTACCAGATGGAGTAGTGCTTTGAATGGAGAAGGGTATAATTATATTATTATTATGGTGGACTTAATGCCATCTCTTGTTAACTCCCTGATTCATAATAATTTTTGCAGTCTGAAGATCACTGTAGTTAATTTTTGAGTAGGTAGTGTTGTTGTGGGGTCATGTTTTTACTTTACTTGTGTATGTTTGTGTTTATGCACTTAGATTATACTCTTTTGCTTTCTGATTTTCTTTGCCCTCTACTCTCCTGATTGACATAGCTTCAAGTTTATGGCAAATGTACAATTTTTTTACAGACAGAGATTCTAAGGAGAACACTGTAAAATTGCTAAGTGTGGTTGCCTGCAGTGGCAGACAACTTGGTTATAAAATACTGCTGATGAACTCATTAAATTCCATCTCAAAAGTAGTTATATATTTTCCATATTGTTCCTATTGGATAGCTGTTCTGAAGATTCTCTGATGTGATTCCCCTTTCCTTTGTAGATCAGTGTTGTAGTCAGCTCTTTTTAACTTCATATGTATGTTTTCCTCTTGATAAAAATTATGGCAGCCTTTCAAATCTCAGAACTGTTTAGCTTTAAGCTTTCTCAAGTAGAAGAAAAATATTAGGGAAAAATTCTTAACAAGAAAATCTATTAGTAGTAGCAAATTCTGAAATATATCAGGCTCTCAACTTTTTTTCCAGTGTGTATTAATGATAAACAATTTAATTGTGAGATGTATATGCAAGCCTTAAAGTATAATAATTCATTTCCATCCTG
>VWYI01045441.1:0-56142 GCA_013399455.1 Anthoscopus minutus
AGAAATGGTTTTCTTGAGAGAGGCTCCTGTCTAGTGTCTAGGAAAGTGTCTAGGAAAGGCCAATGGCTGTCTAGTTCTGAGAACTGACAGCTTTATAAACCACTGAGAAGCTGGATCCGCCTCCTTGAATAGCACATTTTATAACCCAGGAAGCTCCAGAAATGTTTTTTTTTCAGCTTCCAGCTTCAGAAGGTATCGGGAGCTCTGGTGGGGCTGGCCCTGCTCAGCCGCGGCCCATGTGGCCTAGGCTCTGGGCTGGGCCGGGCCAGGCCGGGCCCCAGCGGCTCCCGGGCGGGGATGGGAGGCCAGGATGGGGATCCTCCAGTCTAGCGGGGTCAGGGCACAGCTGCTGAGATCTCGGGAACACCAGGCCCTGCCTCCAGCCCCCCCAGCCCCTGCAGAGCCGGGATTCCCCCGGGCTCTGGGCCAGGCCAGGCACCACCCCCGCCAGCAGGTGCCGGGCAGGCAGGGAGAGAGAAGAACCCAGCACGGCTGCAAATCCATCACCGTGACTGCTTCAGCCACTGCCCACCAACACCTGCCGGCCTGGGGGAAATGTTAACCCTGCCAGTGCACTGATGAGACCTGCAGAGCACCATTCTTCCCCTGCGTGAGAGGAAAAGCACAAAGTGACAACATGAAGACAGAAGGTCAGTGAAAGAAAGTTTAAGTTTCAGATGGAAGGAGAACGAAGAGATGTCCAAATATTGGGACTGAAAGTTCCTTTTTGCTAATACCATGAAGATGGACTGTAATAACTGCAGTATTTCCTTTAATTCATGAGAGAAAACAAGTATGGGGGGATGATGGAGTGTTCAAATGTGGACCTGAGCAGAGGCAGCAGATGTTGAAGAAGCAGTGATGCTCTGTGGAGCTTGAGCAGAGAGACAGAGATCAGAGTGAAGAAGACTCTGTGTCTCTGGAAGAAACAAAAAAGACTTCTGTTCTTGGAGATGAAGATGAGTGCAGAAATCAGTGAAGAAAGCCTTTCCTTTTGAACAGCTCATCCTTAAAAATGTCACCCCATAAGTTGGCATGGCCCATTCACTCAGTTGTGAAAATGGGAGGAATTTCACAATAGCAGATGTTTTTCTAAACCAGGCAGCTGCTGTTTGTGAAGATGCAAAGCCATGAGAAGACTCTGTTCTTGTGGAGATTTCTCCATGTTGTTATGAAAGAAAACTCCTCGCCCTATGAGAACTGAGGAAAGATTATTGTAGAAGTTATAACTGATTTAAATCCCAGGTTCTGTTTTATGTTGTCAGGTGGGATAAGAAAGAAGGTGGGCAGGGGAGGGAAAGTGTTCTGGAAGTTTCATTCTGATTTATCTTTTTTTTTCTATTCTTTTAGTTTTGTTAATAAAGCTTTCTTCATAGCTTTAAAGTGTGAGCCTGTTCTTCCCTTGTCCTAAAATCATATCTCACAGCAGTAAATGAGAAGTGCACTGGTGAGTTTCGCTAGCTCTAAACCCACCACATTATTTGATGCATTGGCTAGGAAACTGAAATTGGCAAATCTAAACCACTACAAATACTTACTGCATTTTATTTTAAAATACCATTGCATTGAATAACCTCTGATGAGGGACTGCATTTTTCTATCTGTATAATGCTGACCAGTTTCTTACCTGATAGTTGAATTTATTTCTGTTTGTTTGAATACAGAAAAAAAAAGCCAATATGACAATAATATTTTTTTAGACCACATTGACCATTTGGCATTGCTGTAGCTCTACCCAGGATAATAGAAATATTTAAATATACCAATATGCTAAGAGTTTGACCCTACTTCATATGAATCTCAACATTTCAATAGTTTCTCTGTTTAAGTCCAGAGATCTTAAACACTAAATTGTCTAAGACAATTTAGTCCCATGCCAAAGCTGTGTAGAATGAAAGGAAAAAAAAGTGAAAATTAAAATCAAAATGCAAAAGCAAAATAAATTAATGCAAAACTTATATAAAACTCTTTTGCAGACTGAAAATATTGGTTAGAGTTGCTATTTTAGACATGCACATATAGAAGTCTGAACAGAATAATCCTGTCTCTGAATTTTGAGTGGGCAAGTGTGAATAATGGCTATTTTTCCAATTTGTCAAAGCAACCCATAGTAATAAGAGCAGAATATCTTCTCAGTGTAAATGGCTATGACAGCCACAAACAGGCACCCTAATGTGGTACCCGCAGTTGTAGTCAACAACCACTGCAATCTGTCCTCTACAACACCTCTTTTTATTTTCCATTATTTCACAGCTTAAGGCACCACCAGGCAAGTTGTTTCCTTCTCAGCAGGAGCTGCTGCAGCCTGTTGTGCCAGGGCTGTGAAGCGTAGTGAGGCTCAGGGTCACTGTGAAATTGAGAGATGGGCAGAGAGGAAAAAAAAGTAGGTAATCCAGAGGACAGAAGTGAAAATGGAGCAAAATCTCATTTGTGTTGGATAGGGTTGTATTGGTGTCCTGGTACAAATCAGAAATCCCCGGATGTGCTTGGCTAGATGTCCAAGTGATCAGGGCTCAGTAAAAAGGGATAGAGTTTCTTAACCACAACAGAGGCTACCGATCTTTACAAAAGATTATTCCAGGAATTCTTACATCTTTCTTTTTAGATTAAAAATAAGGGGGGGGATGTGAAAAAAGGAGACATAGAGAGAGAGAGACTAGAATTTATTTTATTTATTCCGATTTGTTGGTAAAGTTCCTAACAGACCTTGGATTTCATTGTCTATTCTTTGTATCAGTGTTTAGTTGGAGGTCTGTTGCCTTCTTGTGCCCTTGCTATCAGAATTCCACCTTACCCATTGATGTATCACTTTATCAGCTTTCTACAGCTGAGATGGTAATTGAGATAGATCTGTGGCACCCAGTAACACAAGGGTAAGACACAGGCGCAGTGGATACTGAGAAGCATTCCCATACGCCTTGGCTACTGTCCATCACTTTCACATCAGTTTCTCTCTCACAATTCTACTTAGGGTATTTTTGTGGCTAGATATTACCTGTTATGCCTGTTTGAGGAAGGCACAGAATGATACCCCATGGATCACCAGTGATTGGTTTTAGTGCTTGACCTGAAAAGTGCTGAGAAAGGAATTGTTTTTCTAATACCTGCTGATGGAAGATTTGCTGTTATTTTAACTGAGCAGAGGAATAGGCTGCATGGTTACCATGACGTGTACCTCAGAGACAGCTTTAGTACCAGGAAATGTTCAGGGAAGCTGAGCGAGGAGACTTCTGATCTTCTCAGTACCCAGAAGCCTCTTTAGAGATACTCACAGAGTGCCACCTGACAGAGGATTTGGACATCCCCTATATCAGCCATTTCTAAATTCATTTGAACTTGACATCACTTTTGTTCAGGTTATATGCCCAAGCACAGTAGTCCTTCAGCTGTAAGAGGTCACATTAGAAATTTGTCACTTAAACAGTTTTTATTGTTGGAACAGTGTTTTGTTTGTTTTTTACTTTGTATGTAAAAAAACATGGAAAATATTTTCCCCAGTAGGGTAAATATATGTATTTTTTGAGCCATGTGTTTATATTTGACTCCTGGTGAACTTCTTTTAATATCGGTCAAGTTGACATAACTGCTACAGACAGAGTAAATAAGGCCATTGTTTGTAGGAGTCTCACAGAAGGCCACTTCTACAGCTGTGGCCTTATTTTTTGTTTTTGCATGTCCATTTCCATTGGTATCCATTCACACCTGCCCGAAGCTCTACATTTTTCTGTTATAACATTTACCTGGAGGGTACCTAAAGAAAGGTGAAAAATCCTATTTTAGATATATTATTGTATGTTCATTGTTTTATGATCATGTAATCAGCTCTGGAGATCATCCAGTCCAATCCCTTACCAAGGAGGGGTCACCCA
Source organism: Anthoscopus minutus (assembly GCA_013399455.1). NCBI lineage: Eukaryota > Metazoa > Chordata > Aves > Passeriformes > Paridae > Anthoscopus > Anthoscopus minutus. The sequence goes on from VWYI01045441.1 coordinate 3,870, forward strand.
GAGCAGGCGACATTTGAACTCATCCAAGTGGGTTTGGAAAGTCTCCAGAGAGAGAGACTTCACAAACTCCATTGGCAGCTTCTTTTGGTGCTCTGCCACCCCCAGTGTAAAGAGGCCCTTCCTCATGTTGAGGTGGAATTTCTTGTATTTAAGTTTACAGCCATTGTTCCTTGCCCTGTTGCTGAGCACCACTGAAAAATCACAATCCCCTTGTCACTATGAGATATTTATATGCATGGATGTCGACTCCAGACAAAGCAGGCCCAACTCCCACAGTATCTCCTCATAAGAGAGATGTTCCAGATTCCTAATCGACTTTGTGGCCCTCTGTTTGACCTGCTCCAGTAGCTTCTTGTCTTTTTTGAGCTGTGGAGACCAAATTGAATACAATACTTCAGATGTGGCCTCATAGGGCAGAGTAGAGGGCCAGGATCGCCACCCTCAGCTTGCTGGCTGCGGTTTTCCCTGGTACTTGGGGTTATACCACCCCAGGTGCCAGACCCCTCACCTGCCCTTATTGAACCTCATTATTCTCTCCACCCAACTCTCCAGCCTGTCCAGGTCTGGCAAAATGACAGATCAGCCTTCAGGTGTCTCAGTGACTCATCCCAGTGTCATATCACCAACAAACTTCCTCAGAGTGCATTCTATCTCTTCATCCAGGTCATTGATGTTGAGCAAGTTTAATAAGACTGGAAACAAGCTAAATAAGACTGAAAGAAATTGAATGAGACTGGATGATGATTAGTTATAACTTTAAGTTGAAAGGCTCAAAGTTTCTGTCAGCATAGAAGAGATTTTACTTGGTAGCCTTATTTGTACAGAAGGCAAGGATCACAGATCCCCCCTGCCTGCATGTGTCTATGTCTTTGTGTTCCCTTCAAAAACTTTTGATATTGGTGCATTTTAACTGAATGTGACAGAAGCAGAGGAATCTAATTAATTAAATAATTAGATTTTCACAGATTTATAAATGCTTCAGTTGGACATCAAGGTCAATCAGTCACAAGACACTTCTATAACGAATTATGTTTTATTAGTTTTATTAGTGACGTCAGACCTTACTGTTGTCTGCCATTAATCATTCAATTGCTTTGGTGCTAGAGGATGTGTAAACACACATGATAGATGTAGATGGCTTTGTATCAGTGTTATCTTTGCAATCCATGACTTTGGAACAATGCAGATTTTCAAATATATTTAAAAGCAATTGTGGTAGTATTTCAGCATGCAATGAAATATCAAAAACCTAACAAGGTTTCGTGTATGGAACCCTTGGGTGTTAAGTAACTGAGCTTTTTTTAAGTCTCTGTGTATCTTTGTAAGCACATGAGAGAACATCTGTTGTACTTTTGTAACTATGAGCAACAAACGTTACTTTTCAGTCCACTGATGTGCTCATTTTCAGGAAACAAAGATGCTCTGAGTTCCAAATTCCTCTGTGATTCCCTAAATTCTTCATAAGGACAAGGAAATTTAAACAAAACCAACCAAACAAAAAAATGGACAAATAATTAAAAAAAAAAGCTTCTGATTTTTCAGCCAATTATCTGTGGACATCTTTCTTTCCTAAGGTGCATTAAAAATGTTCACAAGTAAGGTGCAATAATCTGCTAAATATAAATCTGAGATAGTTGCCTAGGATTTCTGACTGTCGGCAGTGATGCTGGAGGCTAATTCCCCCTAAGATAAGTACTAAAGCTAAGTGGAAAACATTGCCCTGGGGTCATTCTTGTCTCTTTTTGTAAGGCAGACTAGATTATTAGGTTATATTTGAGATCTATCATTTCTGTTGCTAAAATTAACCAAAATTATAGCCCCATCTAGTCTGAAAATTGACATATCAATTTCTGTGAAACAAAAGTGTTCCTCAACGTGAAACAGGTAAGATCTATCCCTTAATATTCCTTTAAATTGTCTGTTCTATTTAATGAGATTCAGCAATATAGTTTTGTCATCATAATTAAAACTTAAAAAATGTCGGCCAGTATTCAAAAATAAGTATGAGTTCTGAATTATTACCTTTTCAGAGATTAAAGCAGCTTCAAAATTTCCTTAATCTGACTTAGAGCCCAGAGATTGGTCCCGGTTAGGCACAAATTTTCCTACTGATTCCCATTGTCTGCAGTATTGTTAATGGAGAACTATTTGCCTTGACCAGTCTAAAATCATACTCATGCCATCACAGAGTCTCTGAAATATTTATTTTTGTCATTGGGAGATAAACTGTGAATAATCAGCTCAACATTCAGGGTGAAAGTTGAGCTGAAAGGTTTTTGCAAGTTATTAAAAAGTACTAAAGATGGCAATTTATCTATGTTCTCTGTAAATGCATTCTGAAATTCTGCTAGGAAAAATTCAGTCCTGGAATCACTTAGATTGTTTGGGAGGAGTTTGTATTGTTCTCCTAATCCACGACAAAAAAAGTATACCCTCTTCTGGGAAGTGTGCAATTCATTTTCTCCACTCATAAAGTAATCTCAGGCTTGAGAACGTGGACAAATTTTATTTTTAAAAAAAATATATTAATCTTCCTTTTAATCTCTCAGTACAAAAGATCCCAGCAGCAATGAGCCTGCAAGCAGCTTACATACTGCTTCTAAAACAAGCTTTTATTCCAGGCTCTCTTTTTTCTCACCTTACACATGCAGGCACACAAGGGACTCACTCTTGGCAGTTTCTGCCACTTGGTTTCCTAAAAACAGATGATAGTGTGTCATCCTTATTGAAAGCTCTTGATGTCCTATTACACCAGTGACAATTCAGGCAAAGAGAACTTCCAGGCTTGGCAAAGGGTAAAGTCTCCTCTCCTGCCTCCTATTCATTCACCAGAAATCAGTTGGAAGCATGAGAAAAGAGGGATGCAGCTCACATGGAAACATGAATGTCATTCATAGCCACCAACATGCCATGTAGCAGCAGATCTGCCATACTGGCCACACTTTAAGGGACAGAGCCATAAATCTGTCACATGTTCCTTTTTCTCCCCTGTACCATTAATCTTATGCTCATTATCAGGGCATTTTTCAAGGACTAACACAACCAGTTTCCTTCCACAACTGATATTTCTGGATGACAGGACAGGAAGGGTCATCTTCAGATTCTGCTAAACAGAAGGTGGATTTGCCTTGGTCTTAGAGGTCATTGCAGTATCTTGCAAAGCAGCAAAAATAGAAATGGGTCCCATATGTCACTGGAAAACTACTTTTCTGGAAAAAATAAAGAAAAATTATTTACCCAATATTTTATTTCTTTTTTATCATAATTTGCAATAACAGAAATAAATGCCTTCTCTTCATGAAGTGTAAATCTATTGTGAAAGTATTTTTATACTGCTAATTCCCATTGACTGAATTTAGTAAGGAAAACAGTATTCATATTGGAAGGTTGTTTTGACTTTCATAAAAATTATTCCAAGACCTGCAGAGATGTTGCAGGTGTGAGAAAGGGAACTGGATCCTCTTCCTTTCTTTTGCAACAACTAGACCATAATCCAGTATCCCTTGGTCAGTCCAGGAAAGGACTTCGCAGACATGGGAGGGAAAGTGTGGATGCAGACACTTTATACTGGAGTCAGTGGAAATCCTGAACGCGTTTGCTGTGGAAACCATGGAGAATCACCGTAGGAGGTGGTACCCAAAGCAATGCACTCAGCAGAGCAGGGGTGCACTGCTCCCTGCAGAGCTGCATCTCTCTTGCTGACACAGGCTTTTACTGAGTAGCAGTCCCCAGCAATTTGATTTCTCCTAACAGTGAACATTGCATTTTAAATGGTGCTTAAAGAGGAATATCAATGGTATCTAGAAATACAGCAAGGGTTTAAGACAGTTAAGTTGGAAACACCGTGCATACTCACTTTATCAACTGTGCTTTCACAAATGCCTTTTTTTTTCCTTTATATGATGTAGTATTGTTGAGAAATCAGATGCAAATAAACATTACTTTGGAAAAGATGGAGAAGGAGGACATTACCACATTCATTTAAATAAAATGAAGTGAGCACAACTGACATTTTTTTCCTTCACTGCTCAATGTGGTATAATAAATCATCCTTGATGTTTCCCCATTTTATTATCATTATCTGTGAACAAGCTAAAAGTAACTTGATTCTTTATCAGCTATGACATGCATCTGAAAAACAAGACTAAAAATTCAGTCTCCAGAGGAAAAAATTAAAACCATTAGGGAAATATAGAACAGAATGCCTAATGAAATGATTATATTGGATAAAGGAAAACCATGATTTGGCAATGAGGCATTTTGCTTTGTAGTCAGAATTAACTTGGTAATTATAATGAGTTATGAATTTTGTGATTATTATTTTTGAGAAATGTGTAACTGTCCAAGAGAGTGGAATTCAAAACAACAGTGTTTTCAACATCAGAAAAAAAATGTACTAAAGTAATAAATAGAATTAAAGTTTATAGACACACAAAATATAATTGTAACTCTGCAAGTAGCCGTAGTTTGCACCAAAACCAATGTTTACTGGTGAAGGCCGGGACACGTGATCTAAGATGAATATAGAAACACTGCACAAACATGCAGGAACAGGGTTAGAAATGTCAAAGCCCTTCTGGGCTTGAATCCAGTAGGGGACATGATGGACAATAAGAAGGCTTCTGCAGGTACATCTGTAGAAGAAACAAAAATAGGGCAAATGTGTTCCTGCTGCTGTGCAGAGTACCTGGTGATGAAGGATGTGGAAAAGGATGAGGTGCCCAGCCTCTTCTTTACTTTGGTCTTTACTGGTAAGACTGGCTTTCAGCAATTCCAGGTCCCTGGAGCTATTAGAAAAGTCTGGAGAAAAGATTACTCTTAGGGAAGAGGGACCAGGTAAGGGAACACTCAAACAGGTAGGGCAGGACAGGACATATAGAAGTATAAGTGCATCCCTGGAGGTTTTTACCCATTAGTACTGAAAGAGCTACCCAGTCACCACAAGGCCACTGCTGGTTGTATTTGAAAGGTCACAGGTGTCTGGAAAAGTTCCTGAGGACTGGAAGAAAGCAAATATTACTCCTATATCTAAGAAGAGAAATGAGGAGGATCCAGGAAACTGTAGGCTTGCCTGCCTCAGTTTAGTCCTTGAAGGGGTTGGAACAAAAAATCTTGGCAGCCATTACTAAATACACTAAGGACAAGAAGGTGATTGGAAATAATCAATGTGAATTTATGAAGCAGAAATCAGGCCTGATCATGCCTTTGTGCAGTAAAATAAATAGCTTGGTGAATGAGAGGAGAGCAGGAGATGATGTGCATCTTGACTTTAGCAAGGTTTTCAGCACTGTCTCCCATATTATCCTCACAGAGTATCTGATAAAGTGTGGATTAGAGAAATGGACTGCAAGGTGGATTGAAGACTTCTTGAACTGCTGATGCAAAGTGTTGTGATAAGCCACGCAAAGTCCAGCCTTTGAGATAAATCTGTAAAGTGCAGCGCAGTAATTAAGTAGCAAAAGCATTCTGCTTAGCAGGTGTCTGAAATTCAAAGCACACTTTATGGACAGGCTGCTGCAATACAGAGTAGACTTTTTGGGGGTAGATGAAACAACTATGCTTAAGTTCAGAGTAGTCAGATCTTAAAGAGCACCTACTCCTTTGAGCTGGCATGGGGGTTGTGTGGCTTGTAAGCAAGCTTGGGAACTGGTTGCAGGACAGGATTTTTCCTGTAAAAGTACCGTGGTCAGCTTTGGGACAGATCAGCCTCCTGAAGTAGCACAATGAATGGAGGAAGGGAGAGAGGATGAAGCCATGGGAAATTTGCTCTGCACTGACGTAAGCTGCTGTCCTCTTCTCAATGTGAAACAACAGGAATAAATCAAAGAGCAAGATTTCAGGAACTAGACCAATATGTGGGCTCCATTGCAAAGATTTTTTTCCTACTGCAAATACATCCTAAATTATCTTTCATGTATTTATAGAGTGATTATCTTTCACTGTATAAATGACTTGACACTATACAATAATGTTGAAAGGAATAGCAGTTTAGGCGAAGGCACACTTCTCTCATGGAAACAGGACTGCTTTGAAATGTTCCCATTAGCTTGACTTTTTGCATATCTGTTTTAAATTTTACTGAGCAGAGAAATATTCCCTTTGAAGTAGTGTATCTAGATCTATATTTTGTTGCAAACAAGGTTAGAAATATTTCATTATTGATTGTGTGATTAATTAGAATGGTAGCTAGAAGGAAACCTATATTAATGTTCAATGAATTTGGTTTGGTTTTCTTTTGTTGGATAAAGAACTATATCAAGTGAAATTGCTTTGGAATGGATCAGCTGACTTAAAAGGGTTAACAGCATTTCTGGAAGGGCAAACCTATTTATTTCCTTATCTGTCTTGTACCAGAGAAAAGCAACTGGCATGGAAAGTATTTTATAACTGTGGCTAAGCTGTTAATTAGAACACTTCTCAGAAACAATGGATTTTGTGAACAAAATGAAGCAAATCTTTGATTGAAGAGAGCAATTCAGAGCAGTTAGGTATTACTTTTGCTCTACAATTTCCTGCATACTATAATTTAGGAGTTTCTGGGTTTTAAACTACATATTTTTAAAATTTTAGATGTATATTAAATTACGTACTTTTAAAATTTATATCTTAGAAAAAATACACAGATTTCCAAGTATAGACATAAAACTGTAAGAGCACAAAATCTTTTTGTTTTCTGCTTTTTCACTTAAATGTGCACATCCATAACACAAGGCAACGTTAAGGCAGTGATAGTAATAGGCTTAGCTATTGGTGACTTTTTACTGAATAATAGCATGTTTCCTGAAAAATGCAGTTCAGGGATTAAACTCCATGTGATCTTTGCTTTAAGCTCTTAGATGAATTACAGAGAGAGAAGAGAAATATCTCCTTTCAGCTTTTTTGAAACTAAATATTGCAGCTTTTTTAATTTCAAAGTATAACATTTAGAAACCTATGTATAAAAGCCAGATTTTTTTTTTTGTTAAATATGCTGGAGAAAAAAACACTTTGTTTTTTGGCTGACCTCAGACTTGGTGATGTTGTTACATGAATGAAAAGGAACATATAACTCGATTAATTGTCACAAAAAAAATATTCATGCTAGGAGAGAAACAGATGTCCAGAATTTACTTGACTTTGCCACTGTCATGTAGTACATTCTGTAGGAAAGCTAAGACTGGAATGCAGTTGTTTCTACCTGAAATATTCCTCAGAATTTTAAGTAGCACAATATTGGATTGAGGCATTCATTTGTGTCCTGGAAATTGGTCTTTGTTGGAGCTAGGTAAATGAAAAGACTTGAATAAAGTGCAGACCCCCTAAAAAAATTGGAAGAGTAAGGTGGATAGAGTCATCATATTGTAATGTACCATTATTACTGTAATGCTTTTTCTTTAAAAAATGTCAGTCTCTAAACTTTAACCATTTATTTTTCTAATAAAATTTTCTTAAAGGGGGAGACTTCTACATTTGTTAACAAGGATATCAGAGCAAAAATTAAATCTCAGTTATTGCTCTTAAGTTAAAATCATGCATGATCAGTCATTGTCACTCATGTGGATTGGCAATATGAAGAGATAATGAATTTTATATAAACTTGGTATGGAAGCTGAGGTGCACTTCCACTTGATGTCAAGCAGCTCTTCTCTGGCCAGATAGGAGCCAGTCTGGGGGAACAGTGTGAGGAACCATGCAACTCTTTTGGGTTTTATTCATTATGTGATGGTATGAATTAGTAGGCACATTTGCAAAAAGAAACTAAACAAAAACTCAAAACAAACAAAGAAACAAAAAGGCAGTGAATGCTTAATTTTGCTTTTGTAAACCAAAACTGAGCATCCAAAGTGTCTGCTAAGGTCAGTGGGAAGCATTATTGCTCAACCCCTCAAGGTGTTCTTCAGCTGAAGAGACCATGATCAGGCAGTGGGTGAGAGAGCCCCACTCATAGACCTCTTGGGTTTTAAAAAACCAGGCAAACATAAGACCAAAACACCTGCTTCCTTCCTCCAATGAACCACAAATCCAAGGTGACCTATGAAGACTGACAATTAAAAATAAGCAAGTAGGTTTTAGAGCACTTTATAAAAACATTGGAAATTTTATGTAAATTCCTAAAAATAATTATTAAAAAAAAAAAAACAAAAAAAAAAAAGAAGAAATAATTCTGTGGTGTGAAATATAGCAAAATTCAATATCACCCCAATATTCAAAATCACCCCTTTAGTTATCTCACAAATACATATTTTTGTATTTGAATATACAATCATTTTAAACATTTTACATTTTCTAAGTTTTCCACAGAATCAAACAAATTTTTTATTATTTTTTCATATCACAAAATGTGCACTTATTGCAAATATAAACATAAATAAAGCACCTGCTCCTGATGACTTTAACCAGTAAAACTGACTGCTAGTTACTGGCTGACTACTTGCCATGAAAACTATAAACTGACAAAAGAAATAAAAAAAAAAATTTTTTTGTGAACAAGAAAGGTTTTACATATACTGAGATTAAATTCATGCTGTATTATCTGTGTACCACATGTATGCATCTAAGAATTCTCATCTCTCTTTTGATGCAGACACTGCAAATAACAACCTCTCATATACAGGGTGAGAAAGAAAGCAAATACTGAATTTTATTCAGACTGAATAAAATAGCTGAAGAAAATGATGCAGAAAGATAATCATTGGCATGAATTTTCATTTTATTATGTATACGACTTTATTTGAGTTTATTTAGAGGAATAAACCTGCTTCTGGAGGTGCTTGGAGAGTGAGCAAATCAAGCACTATTTCTTATTCAGAAATAACATGAATGGTACTCATTGCACTAATTTTGAAGCACCAAACCTTTCAGAGAATTGATTCTATTAAAGAAAAAATGTGTGTCCCCAGTATGTACACCTGTTTTTACACCACTCTTGATGGCAATATCATTAATTAAAGTAGATGCTGAGTTTTTCTTTGTGTATCCATCAAATTATGAACATAGGCTGTGGCAATCTGAAAGGAATGTGCTTTAAACAGAATTATCTCAAAATCTGCAAAGCACCTTATATGTGGGAACTGCCTCTGGAACCAGCATTATACTGCATCCCAACTGATGGAATTTTTCTATCAAATGAGAATAAAGGTTTTTTTCCTGTGCTCCTACTGTCCTGCCAACACAGAGTTGGAATGTGAGAAACATCTTGGGATGTACAAGACCAGTAAAAGTGTTATTTAGGTACTCACAGTTGGTGACTGAAATGCAGTGTTGGTTTGGGGTATTTTTATTTTCTTTAATTTTAGCATTGTCTCAAACATAAGCTGCTACATTAAGTTTTACATCATTTGTTCCTACTGATCTTAATGGATCCTGAAGGTGCCTGATTTTAAATGGTATCTCAAGTACTTAAATAGGTAATTTTTCACTTTTTGTTGCAGTAGGTAACAGAGAACTTCAAAGGCTGGTTTCCTATGGCATTTGCCTTCCTCGTTATGGAAAGAATTAGAAAATCCCATTCCCAAATCCTCTAGTGATAATTTTGGAAATGTGGCACATTATATTGTTTGACAGTCTTCCTTTCTTCCAGAAAAACTATTAAATTAATAAATTTACTTTATAATAACTTGAGCAACTTATTCAATCACTGAATCCTCATCAACCAGCAATATATTTATATCATACCTGAACAGCTAGTTCACCTAACCTCCCAAACTACAACCAGCTGGTCATTCTTACCAGTACTTGTATTTGCTAACTTACTCTGCATCACCTATCCACCTCTGTCTTAACAGAAAGAAACACAGAGAAAAAGAAAGAAACACTGTTTATCCTTTAGTCTCTTGCTCTGTAATGAAAATTAAATGCACTCCTTTCCTTTCTTACCTTTTCTCAGTTTTGGCATGTTCACTTTTGCTGCATGAGCAAACTTTTTTCCATATAGCCAGATTCTTCCTTCAACTCTAAATGTTTTGTTTTAATCTTCAGAAAACTGATGTGTTTGCATGAAATTTTCCACAGTAGTTTGTCAGCACTTGAAATAAGAAATACTGTACAACAAATTGTCCATAGTGAAGTAATGCAGTTACAGTATAATTAATGCAGCTTTCAGGGCTCTCCTGCCTTCATTAGTGTGTAAGAATATTTTCCATTCATAATTCTCTCCATGACAACTCATAAAATGAACAGTTTGTGCTCATTTTGTGCTAGCACTCATTTTGTTTCTCAGTCATCCAAGACCATCTGCACACTCTTTACTCTAAAGATATATATTTCCATTTCAAATCAACTTGCAGTTTGCTGAATATAGCAACCCAAATACTGTGATTGAAGACCTCTTTAGATAAACTCAAATACTTTAATTTCTTCTTCTAAAATTCCTGTGGACTAGGTACTTCTTCCAATAGTATGCTCTCTCAGAGTATGTATAGACATCTAATTTAGTCTTTCATTCAGAAGGCCCATAATGATTTGCTGTTTCCCATCTTTAGTTCAATGGGTTTTAAAGCATAGATCCTGTGTTTCAATTTGCACAATATTATTTATTCTAAGTAATCTTATCCCCAAATCCAGAAAAAGTTCGGAGTAAACTTGGAGCTGACATTCTAAAAGGCAATCCCTTAAATGGTTTATGGTAAAAACAATTTTCTTAGAAAAACTTCTCCTTCTGAGTCTGCTCTATTTTGCTTTCATGACAGCAGAAACTGGCAATAGTGAGAACACCTGTAGCTCCTCAATGTATTTTTCTGCAGTTTTTATCTCTTTTTTCAAGCATACAGTACTTCTACACTATCTGTCTTTAGGTAAAAAACTAATAAAATGTGGAATTGTTTGCTGTATAAATGCTATATTTTTCCCATTTATTTTAAATGTTGTCCATAACTTTCTTTTCTAGGCTTTGTCTATATTATGTCTGATGATTTTTTTTCCCTTTTTTTTGGTGCAATTTGTATGGTAAGTTCAATGATTTAGGGATGGCCAGGGGCAGGCATATAAAATCATATATAAAGAAACTAAGCATTTCAGTCATGAGCACAAGGGATGGGGGAAAATCTACTAACATTTATTTATTCACTGCTTCATAACATCCAGCTCAGTTATAACTTAAATATTAAGCCGTTCATTTTTCCATGTTCAGGGACCAGGCACGTTCTGTCACAGAGAACCAGCAGCCCAGCACACACCTTCACCATCCAGGCTTCATGCTGATCATGTAGAACCCCCTGCAAGGAGCCTGAGGTCAGGAAGTTTTGGCCCTGTACATATTCTTTCAAAAGTAGAGATCTGTAAAACATCTGCTTTCTTTTCTGTCCTTAGAAGCAGTGTAACACACAGAGATCGATGCTATTTAGGTTTGAGAAAAACTAACAATCCATCTCTCTTAGTATCTTAGTAACTCCAGCATCCAGTGATGAGAATTATAGGAATAATGGGAATGATGATTTCTCTTCTTCTGTAGTAATGTAGTCAGGAATGGAAAAAAACCCACTTCCTTCTGCCTAATTGCAACAGTAACTCAGCTTTCAAATTCTGCAATAGCTATATCCACCTAAATCAGCTTCAAATCTTGCATAAAAATGGTTTGCTTTTATATTTTAGTATCCATAGATCTTGACAAAAACAAAATTAATTTTTATGGAAAACAGTCCAATATATTAATTGAAATACATGAGTTACCTACACATCTATAAATTTCCCTCTGTAGCCTGATTCACAAGGTAACCACCACTGCTTTGACCTGTCAAATTTAAAATCTGGGAAATGAGGAAATATAAAATTAACCTTAGCTCTGCCCTTGCTAATCCATGGCCTGTGATATATATTTTTTGTTCCGTTTTTTGCAGATAATATAAAAGAATCATGGTAAAAGCACTTCACTTACTTCACAGAAACAGTTTTTTTCCCTTTAACTCACTCTATATTTTACTACTCTGCCCTGTCATGCACTGCTTTTGGAGATAGGCTGCCACAGATATTCCCAGTGGCTTTTGTAGAGGTAAAATTGGAGTGAGTTAGACTGAGCTGTCATGTACTGTAATTCTTTATTTTATGCTTTTTGTAAGGTTTAATTTTTCTGAAGTGATGTTCTGTAAGAGATACTAGGGAGAGTCTTAAATATGTGTTAACAAAATTGTTTTATCAGAGATTGTAATTTCTTAATGTAGGAGGATATAGATTTATATCCGATTTCTGCCATACAGGAATATTGTGTTAAGATTGAAAGCCTAACTAAAACATAGAGTCCTCCTACAGCAGCAGCAAGAAAACAAAGAAAAACCCAACCCAAAATATCCCCACAAAACAAACCCCACAAACTAAACCCAAACTAAAAGAAACAAAGTAACCCAAACTAAAAGAAAAGAAAAAATAAGATACTAGGAGTGAATTGGGACTGTTTGGTGAGTCAAAGGCACTGCAAATTTCTCACTATCTGAAGAGGCAAGGATATTTAGAAAGGTGCTGAGGATGCAGTTGTCTCTTCAGCATGATGGTATCTAGAAAAGGATATATCTAACAATGTTTTGAAGTTCTTATGGTAAATAGTGAAATAATTTGCTGAACTGTTTTTTCCTGATGGTAATGTAAATGTCATTAAAGCTATCATTTGGCATAGGAACAAGGATCCAGTCATAGTTTGTGTCCGTGGCACTGGTATGAACTATGGACTTTTAGGTTTTGATGCATAACCTTGACTATCTTCTAGACAAATATCAGAAAAATGTCCTAAAAGGTTGTAGATTTTTACATGTGGGGTGATGAGTGTTGGATTCTCAGCACAATTATAAAGTTGTCCCATTTTATCTTAGTTTTGCTTTTTCTAATTATGTGTAAATTACTATACAATGATGGAAAAAGCACTGTCTTTACACTTCCAATCCTGCAGATTCCATGTCTTTTATTTTTCAAGGAACTGTTAAAGCAGTTGTTATGCTTATAAAAATTCACATGTATATGTCTTTTACAATGATCCCCTGTACCTTATGAGCATAATTAAGTCCCACAGCACAATTAAATGCCATTCTACCTTCATGAACAGGTAAACAGAGGCATTGCAGTCATGACTTGCTTAAAATTGCACCATTTTAATGATAAAATTATTGGTGCAAGCCAAGAACTCTGACTAGCAATTGTTTGATCCAAAGTCTAAGAACATACAGCACCATTAACCCAGACCAACCACAACTACAGTGACATTTATTTAAAACTTTGCACTACAAATGTTTCACTTGCATTAAGCTATAATGGTTGTTGACATTTATATTTCATCAGCTACCTCAGTTCCAAGTAGCTCTTTCGGAAGGTTCAGCCTTCTAAAGCCACATTATAAATCCCTTTTTAGACACTCATATTTTCCCTGTATTTCTTTCCATTGAGTTTCCACCATGCTCTGCAAAACCTTGTCACTCTGACCCTGCAGAGTGCTAAGCACACTTTAAAATTCTCTTTCCTTTCCTGATTATTTGTTTCATTAGTGACATTCTTTAAATCAAATGTACCTAATCCATGGTTCAGTCTACTAACAGGAAATCGGTTCAGTGAACAGGGTTTTATATAACAAAAGAATTGCTCACTTACGTTCATTGAAAAAAATGCTGACCTTCAGATTTTTCTGGCTTTAATGCTCTGGTGTTTCAGTTTGGATTTAACTGTAAATGAAAACCTTCAAAAGCCATATAATCCATCGATCTCATACTTGCTGAAGCAGAAGTTCCATGGTAGATATGTCTTTAATTATGTCAGCCATGTTATTTCCAGGCATGCCTAATACTGTTGTCTGTTCTGCTGCAAATTTCCTAACCAAGGTCCAAATGTCTACTTCATTTTGTATTGTTTAACTTTGGAATTAGTAATTGCAATCCCAGCATCTAAATTCATTTGATGGAAGAAGGGGGTGTCCTCTATTTTATGCTGTTAGTACTTCAGTTATTGGACTGTTGGGGCTTAGGTGTTCTGATTTGAGATTCATTCATCTAAAGATACAGTCATCTTACTTGATAGGTTTTTTGTTGCTTTTGCTGTTTACACAAGCTTTAACTATTACCTGAGATATTTCCTGAGACTATTTTGTGTATTCTGAAAGGAACATACTTTTATTTCTCTTTGCTTTTAGACAGGGTATAGATATCAGAAACTACCATAGACTACAGACCATTAGATTATTTTTTCAACTTTCAAATCAGTTTAACTAGCTGCATAATTCATTGTTCTAAGGAAATACCAAAATCTACTGTCACCACCACCACCACTGTTAGCTTTCAAAATTATTAATCTATTGGTAATACTCCAGAAAGGGAGAAAGACAGACATTAACGTGAGGGAGTAAAAACAAGAAATACCAATTATGCCAAAGAAACTCTGTCTTGAAATTGTAACAGTCTAAGGAATTGTTATGCCAATTAAATACATTTCTTTATTAATACATTTCTTTCCTCAGGGAACAACAATTATACAGTGTTATTGATTAGAATATTCAAGTCCTAAAGTAAAAAAGCCTTTTTACTGAGTCACGTCATGCTTCTTTTATTCCTTCAGTTGTAAATCCAGTAACATAACGTCTACCTCACAGACACAAGTGACCTTGTGTGGCTCAACTATCATTAAATTATTAATATAAATACACTTTATAGTAGAAGCATGCATAGTGATCAGATTACAAGGAAAGTAGGTTTCTAAAGAAGAGAAATTAGAAGAACCCATCCAGAATGTGAGCATAATAAAAAATTATATAACATGATTTTTTACTCCCAGTTTTGTACTTGAAGCACTTTTTTCTTGTGATTTGTCTCATGGATTTTCCATTGTTCTTCAGTGGGATACATGTATTCTTTGAAAATCCTAGCCACAAAATCACGAGAATTGCATATTTTCTATGTACAGATCCATAGTTTGAGGTACTTTCTGCTACTACTCCTAGAAGTGATGGTCCACCTCATCACTCATTTCTGACTATTCTCTTCCTTCTCTCTGGAATACATATCTCCTGAAATGAGATGCATAGATGGCTGTTTTAACCATGCCCTAAATATCCTCCTGATCCATCCTGCTCTACCTTCTAAAAGAGAGGACAGAAGCAATCCAGACATTCCTTATCTAGTTTTCAATTCAGAATGCACTTTATCTGACTGTAGCCTGGTCTAAAAGAAATGAGTTCTCCCCATTTTAGTCATCTGTTTTTGCTGTTGTGATGAAATGCCAGTAACACTCAATAGCCCATGCTACTGGCAATAAGATCATTGAATTGATTAAGGAACTCTTCCTTATCTAGGACTATCAATAAAATAGAATATTTTGCTATGATGTTAAAAGGTTCAACATCAGAAAAGGAATTCCAAAAGCTCAATGGAGCATCTGCAGTACATCCCAGTACTAAGGAATAACTAATCTTCTTTACTCACAGTTAAAAATATCCTTAATATTCTACATATGAAAATTGTTGTCTGTACCATCACTGGAATCAGATGCAAGACAAAAGTCCACAAGTCCTTGTATGACTCTTCTAGGGAATATGAGACCAGTGGTAAAGATCTATAATCTGGTCAAAGTTTCAGTTCTCATTTTTGAGTAGCCATATATAAGTTGCTCATGCTGTACTCTTTCATTGAAATGAAAAATCCTTCTGTATCATATTTTAATGGAGTAGCAAGCTAGAAATACTTGCAATACAGTATTCTGTTTGTATTTTTTTGCTGGCTAGGCTGCAAGATTTTGACAATGTTCAAAGGTTAGTTTTTATTTTATCAAATCCCATGTAGGAAACTGGAAAGATTGAATGAATCTTGGTATGTGTAATCTTTGCTCACAAGAATTTTTTTGTCAGTGGAGAAGAGTGAGGTAAACTGTGATATCAGAAATCTTGACGTGTATGTCAAAAATGGGTTTCTCTTCATGTGTGAAGGTGTTCCACAAAATACAGAAAAATACAGTAGAAGATTAGGCTCTTGGTGTTGATTCTGACAACTGGATACAGACCTGACACTCTGGAAAATTAGTTGTAGGTACCTATCTTCTAAGGAGATTGTAAGCTGTGTGCTTGGGATGCCGACTCATAACTGTAAATCATAACATTTCCACCTAAGTATCATTAAAGATTGGGTGTTTAGTATTTATTTTTGAATTTCACATTTAGCAACTCAAATTGTTCCTCTGTATTTTAACTGTTTCTCATGTTCCCACTGCATAGGATATAAGACTTAGGAAACTAATTTTCTGCAGCTGTACATCAGGAATTCTTATAGATAACCACCATTACCTATAGCCACTTCTAACTTTTAGCTCACATTTGAATTCACAGATTTCCTTTAAAATCTTTACTTGAAAACTTTCTTTTGCCAAATGTATGGCTTCTTCATTCCAGAATCCTTGTAGAAAAAACACTTCTTTAGGAGGTTAAATAAGTTGTGATTTCCATTAATTAAGTTATCAAAAATTCTTCTAGGGAAAAGATTTTTATCTGTGCTAGGGAAAAAAAAAAGACCTATAGAAGTAAAGTATTATTTATTGGGAGCATACTGTACAAGTTTTGGTTTCCATTTGTCAGTCAGTCAGTGCCTACAGAGTGAGTGGCATACTTTGCTCTGCTTTTGAATTTGAAGACATGGGATCTCAGTTAAGATAACAGCTCCTGCCTTGCAATGAGGATGGTGTGCCGTCCTCTTTCACTGCATATGGAAGTAGGATCCGTGATTTTGTGCTGAAGAAAGAGCTTTTTCAGCCCAATGAGCTTTGTAGAGTCTAAAATTTACCTCAGACCTATGAAGTTTGCCAGACACACTGTCTATCCTCAGTTGCTAGGTTGTGTAGTGACCTATATGTTAGCCAAACTGAGTTCTGAGAGATCCAGAGTAAGGCTATGATTCAGTGATGGTGTTTGAATGAGGCTGCATTTGTACACACCTTCAACTTATTCTTGTCTAAAGGATACATGCCCTTATTCTTGCAAATATGTGTGTGGGGTTTACTCTTCAGACCTCCCACTTTTTATTGCATGATTTTCCTATTGTGTATTGGTAAGTGCTTTGACTGAAAGTGGATCTTTGTAAAAGGTGCCTTGGAGCCACTGTAAACAGTCCATCATGGCACATCAACAGTTTGACGGTTTTGTTTTGAGGATATTTTTTTGTGTGTGTGTCTGAACCTTCCAAAGCACATTGCATGAGTCCTTTGTTTATTGTGAAGAAAGAGAGGCTGTTCCTTATTCTGATGGAGCCAGTGCTGAGGATGCACTCTGAATTCCATATAGCAGGGTAAGCCTACAAAGCCACATATTGAAAGAGAGATGTGAAATATATTTTCTGAACTCTCATGGCTTTTAGAAAGAAACAATGCTTCCATGATGACAGATCTACAAAAAGGGTCTGTTATGAGTGGTTGATCTCCAGAATGTGCTCATTATTCAAGCCTTCCTGATTCCCACTACTCCTTCATATCTTCATAAAAATTATAAAAGCTTGATAGGCTGAGGATGGCTACTGCATTATAGAAATCATTTTAAATTGGCCTCTGTGTTCCAATGTGGTCAGGGAGACTGAAGGACACATAGACAAATGCATGTTTGTATCTAGGCCATACCCACATCCTCCTTTCCTTCCTTCTTGCCTCCCTCTCAAAATGTGATTACAGAAACTTGATTCTCCTTAAGAAACAAACAAAGAAAAATTCACTAAGTTACTCCATTGAGTCTGTACTGACTTTTGGGAATCACTCCTGATTTATATCTCTCTGAGAGTTAATTAAACTCTGAGGCTTAATGAGATCATTTAGGAACAGATCTGCAAGGACATACCATGGGACTTTCAGGTGAATAGGTCCAGTGAATGGACTGGGATTATTCACCCTTGTAAGTTTTTGCAGAATCAGGTTTTTACTCCTAATTTTAAATTTTAGTTTTTCTTTCAAGTTTTGAAGAGAATCTGAAATATTAAAATTTGTTTAACACATGCAAGAAGATTAGTAACTACAGCTGCTTTGTTATGGCTGTACTGAACTACTTTATATGACTACAAACACAGTAATTTCTGATTCAGGATATCTATAAAGTTTTCTAACAATACACAGTGTAAAAGAATGCAGTGTATCTGACCAGACACAAGGCGCATATTAAAACAACAGAACTGTAATGTTTGATACAATAGTTATATCGAATGTCCCATGATGACACTGTCGACATTAAAGATAAAGCAGCCTTAAAAAAACAAAAAAAACAAAAAACCCAAGACTCTGCACTTTGAAGAATGAAAGGGAAGGCATTTTGTTTCAGACAAAAAGTTGCTGCAAAAGTAAACGTCACTATAAGAAAAAAGAAAATTTGAGGAAGAGGAAGGGAAATACGGACCAGTTATAAAGACGAGTCATAAGAGGCATAGACTGAGAGGTCAGTGATGAACGGAACGCGAGCGGGCGGAGCTGTGCGTTTCTGCGAGAGCCGCTGCCAGCGGGGCTCGGGGCGCTGCTGCTCTCCAGGGTCCTGAACGCTGAGAGCCGTCAGGCTGGTCAGGAGGAGCAGGGAGAGGAGTAGTTTAATTAGGAAATTGGAAGTGAATGGGGCCACAATTACTGAAGAAATTTAAATATTGGATTAAATTTTTTGTGTTAATAAGCACATTCAGAAATTTAAATTATTTATTTATTTATTTATTTATCTACTTATTTATTTATTATTGCAGTAGGGATTGTGTTTTGCACTATGGTTCTTATGGGGAATTTGCATGTTTTTGCATACTCATGCACAATGTTTAGAAAAGAGTTTGATGTGTTCTGCTGACACAAGCTTCCCATTGTTGCATTCCTTGTGCACCAGATCTAATCAGAGATATGTTTCCATTCTGCTTTTCATACTGAGTTAATTCCCTCTTCCAGTGGGCAAGCATACCACAGAGTGTTTCATTTATTTGTCATGGTGAGATCAGGAAATCTAATGTTAATTATTATGGTTTCAATTCCCAACTCAGCTGCCTATGTCAGATGTGCCACTGTGTGAGTGTTTGACTATTAATGACTAGATGGAATATTACTATGTACACTATGGTTATGAGGCTTTCTGTCTTTTTTTTAGGCAAAATCTTCCACAAAGAAAAAAAATCAAAATTATACCAGAAGGGTCTCTTACACACTTGTCCAATAACTGATTTAAATACAAAACTATCGGGTTTATGTGTGAGTATAGGAATTAAGTGATACAATTCTTTGGAATTTTAAAATGAATATAGCGTTTAAAACACTGCATAAATACAGAGATGGATAATAATAATAATAGTAGAAGATTCCTATTACTGAGAAAAATATTATTGCACCTTGTTAAAATACTGAAAGAAAGATTAAATAAAATAAAATTGTAGAGGTCATATCTCATACTTGTATATTGATACAAGTCTTTTATATATATATATTCTGAGTAATTTAATGATTGTCTTTTGTTAATAGGAAAAAAAAATCCAGAATTTCAGTTTAATCTCCTAGCCTATAGAAGCCCCATTGAGTTCCCCACATTTGAAGTTTCAGAGTGGAAGAGCAATTTTATGAAAAATATTTACATCCCCTTCCCGTATAACACAGCAGGAGTGGGAGAAAGAAAAAATATGTCATAATTTCCAAATGTTTGTTTTCCCCAGAACAAACATATATGAAATTTTAAATCCGCCACTTCCCAATAAAATATTGTTGGCTTCAGAGGAGTATTATAAACTTTGTTCAGTAACCATTAGGAGTTACAATTGTGAATGTGTTCCCTTTTTGTAAATATCAAGCTGTGGAGTTGGCCTATTTGTGAAAAAAGTATAGACCTTCAAATTTCTGTTGCAAAAGTATTATTATAACCCCATAAAAACATGACTTATTTTAAACAAGATATTTTAACATAGTATATACAAGCAGAACACTAAAATGTATTTCGCGTTCTTTTGTGAGTTTCTTTGTTTTAATATGACACTAAATAAATAAAGAACATTTTATAATTACAATTAATATGTATATAATAAATTAGTAGACTTAATGCTTTAAAAATCGGTTTTCTTAATTTGTTATTAACATTATCTTAATCCAAAATTTGCAATAGAAGTTTTGAGAACGGCTTTAGAAGGGGGTTGTATCATATATAGGGACTAGGGAGGACTGAGCAAACATGCAGTTGAGCAAATAATCTCTAGCAGGTAATAACTTGGAAGCATAGTGCAATAATACTAGTTTGAGAAGGCTTAGTCCAGAGTCTTGTTATTTTGCAATATTACATCCATTCTCCCTGCAAATTTAAATTTTCTTATTCTTTCTGTTTCATTCCTACTAGAAGTAGCACACAGGATTAAAGAATGTTTGCTAAAATGTAATTTAGCTCTTCTTAAATCATGGTGAAATAACATTTGAGTAAAAACATAGTCATGGCATATTAATGTTGATACAACCACAGTGATTTTTCAGATTTACACTTAATTGACATTTACAGATAAGGAAATTATTTTTCTCAATGAAAAAGTTTTACAAAACTTATTATGCTTGTCTGTTTAACAGAGGGAAAAAACCAAACCTGCAAAAATATTATTTTTATTTAAAATTGTATTTAATCAAGATAAAAGTAGAATTGGCAAAATCTTTGACCAGTTTTCATGGATTTAGGTAATTGTCTTTGCAAAATACTAAGTGCTTTTAGCAAAAACATTTGGCGTCTTCAGGTTTTCGTGTCTTAAATTGGATGACAGAGCACTAGGGCCCTGTCAGAAAGATAGGTTAAGGATTTATTTTTATTTAATTCTTTCACATAACTTAAGCACTTGAAATCTAGAAGGATTCTTTCTAATCTATTTTCTCAAAAGAAAAAAAAAATAATTTTTTTTCTCTTGGACAAAAGTTAGTTTTGCATAATTCAAAAAATGGTAACTTCCCAGATCCAGAGATGAAAACTATCAGCACATGGGCAAAGTCATAGGTGCAGGAAGGCATTCCAACTCTACCTTCAAGTAAAGTAGGTTACATGCCATAAATTCAGACCAGGTAGAGCTTTAATTTTTGCAGTCAGTGCCACAAGACTTGTGTGATTATGCGGCTGTTTAATAAAGAGTGTGGCATTGTGGCACCATACTTATTCTCTGGGTAGAGGGGAAGAGGTCCTCTAATAAGAGAAGTGTGCTGAGTGAGTCAATCAAATGTCATTGGAAGAAGAGTGAACAGTAATTTACATCTTGTGGTTACCCCTATTGTAATTCAATTAAACTGCATTGAGTTCCAACAGGGCAAAGCGGTAGGGTCACAGATCCTCACTGCTGTGCTACCACAGACCATCCTACTGACAGGCACTGGAAACCAATTAAAAAACTTACTTATCCAAAATAACACACTTAATGAACATACTGTCTGAAGAGGACTATAATTATCTTCTCCTTCTCCTCATGAGCCTGAACAGGCAATATTACAAGCTCAAGGAGAAACAGTTGAACTATCCCAAGAAAGTTAAATTAATATCCTCAAAAAAATAATCAGACTTTTTTATGGGACTTTTTTCCCATCGCTACCCACTGGCTTCTGCCAAAGTTATTAAGGCTGCTGGGTTTAGCAGTTGGATGAAGACACTCAGTCCTCTCTGAAACTCAAGTCTTAGAACTGATTGGCAAAGTAGTTTTGCTAAAGTTTTGCTGTAAGCTGTACATTTCACTCCACTAATACTCCACAAGTTGAATTATGGAATTTAATTGAACCCTGTACAAATTTTGTACAAGGAAATTTGTTTCCTCTCAACTGAGGCTGAGTGAGGCTGCATCTGGTGTGCTGTGTCTGGGCTCCTCAGTACAAGAAAGACCTGGTGCTGCTGGAGAGGGTGCACTGTGGTTCTGTGAAGATGACTGGGGGACTGGAGCATGTCTTAAAAGGAAAGTAAAAGCTGAGGGAGCTGGGCCTGTTCAGTCTTGAGAAAAGATGATGAAGAAAGGACCTTAAGAATGTCTGTAAGTATCTGAAGGGAGAGTGTCACCAGGATGGACCAGGCTCTTTTCAGTGGTGCCAAGCAACTGGAAAAAAAAACAAAGGGAAAAAAATCAGAAACTGATTCACAGGAAGTTCCACCTGAGCACAAGGAAGAGCTTCTTCACTGTGTAGGTGACCAAAACTGGAACAGATTTCCCAGAGAGGTTGTGGAGTCTCCCTCGCTAGAAATAATCAAAAAAAATCTAGATGTAATCTGGTGCAATGTGCAACACACCCACAAGGGAAAAAAAGCATGGACATTCCAGCAGATTTGATGATGATTTTCCTCCTTACTGTCAAAGGAATTTTGTTACTCCTACTATCATTCACCTACTTTTTAAAGAAGGGAAAGTTTCCATAGTTTCTTCCTGTGACTTCCCATAACTTGACAAGGAAAGGTCACGAATTCCAAATAATATTTGTATTAATGTAGCTAATAATTTCTCAGTTATTTCTGTTTGAAAGTCAAAGATAACAACTAATCCATTCCATGGAATGGCCTCTATAGAGGTTTTCTCTAGCATGAGTCACAGACCACACGTCAAATGGCTTATTTATAGTGTAACTGGATTCAGACCACATCTTTATCTCAGCCTTCTTTCACTTTCTTCTTTGCAATCTTTAACCTGTGATGACAAAGGACTGTAGGTAAAACCAAAACCCAAACCCAATCTACCTGAAAACTGTTAAATTTCCTGATTATAATTGACAGTATTTTTAAGGGTGGAAGATACTTAAAATGCTGTAAATGCCATTTTTGTTGTGCTTTGCTCCATTGTATGAATTATGTGTGTAACTTGTATGCACTTGGATATTTTCACTCATCAACAATATTGATGTAAAGGATCTGAAGTCAATAACTGTTTTCTTCCTCTAGAATTTAGAAACGCAGACGTGCAAATTCTGAATTTGAAGAGTAATGGAAAAAGAAGCCATTTGTGCCTGTTTGCTGCACAAATTCAAAAAGACTTCATAAATACATGACATATATATTTTCCTACTGATTGAATATAGTTTCATTTTTAAGGATATACCTTTCTGACTTGCATATAAATTAACTGCAAAGAAAGATGCAAGCTATTTCTATGGCTTCTTTTATGAAAAAATCCAGCCTTAAGGCTGATATTATTATAAATAAAATAGGTATTTTTATTGTTATTTTATGTAGATATATGCATTTTTTTACTGTTTCAAAATTAACATTGCAAATATTGAGACTATTTCTATCACAAAATAGACCATTAATTTATTTTTGTCATGCTTCAATAATTTGATTATGTTTGTGTTGTTGTTTGAATTAAAGCTCTAATTTTTAAAAGAGTATGATTTAAAACTAGTTATTCTTCTGGGAAACTCTCAAATTCCTCTCTAAAGATTACAGGAGATAAACTTAATGATTAAAAGAACCCCTGTATTTATTTCTTGAGTAAAGTATCAGTTTGCACTGATTTTTATTTTGATAAATATTACTGCACACAGTTTCCAAAACGTAATTGTGATCTTCATGGTTGAGGCAGATTTTCATCCATATTTATTACTTGGTTTTATTAATGATGGAAACATGTCTGTACCCATGATTTACATACCTACTTGCATGTATACTTATGGCCTTTAGATGGAAGATTAGCCTCCAGTTTCTTCCAGTGGATGAGACCTGCACTTTTTACAGCATCAACATGTAATATCTGAATGTCTTGTTCCTGTCAATGTGCATGGCAGCCCAGACATTATAAAAGGCCTTTTTTTTTGAAAGCCTAAAATCATTGCTCTATTTCTTAGAAATGAAATTACTTTATTTTGAGAGTTGTAAACCATGCTTTGAAATAGATGAGTGACCACAGCATTTACTTGTTGAAAAGCTCTACTGTACTCAGTTTTGCTAAAATGAACATTTTGATGACTGTAATAACTGTGTGCAAGATGTGATCCTCTTGCTTATCAAGAAACTCATCCCATTCAGTGGTAGTCCTGTACAGAATGACACAACTGCATTCTAGGAGTTGATTACATTGGAAATTTTGTCAAGTCCCATGATTTACACTCTATTTTAACTACTCCTAAGTACCAGGCAGGGTAATTTGTGTCTATTTGCCTTTTCAGCAGTTTAGGTCTATTTTTTTAAAAACAAGTTTTATGTTGACTTTATAACAATAATAAAAAGGTTGACAGTATCCAAGTTAGAAAAACACCAATATATAGGCCATTCTGAGTTCTGAAGACATGTGGTTTGGCTGGCCCTTCTATCCTCTCCAGGTGATTTACTCAGCTGGCTCTCTCAAGCATATTTGACCCATTGCAGCCAGTAAACATCACTACTCTGCTAGCAATATTGTGGCTTCAGGAGGATGAAAGGAAAAATTATTAATAGAGTAACTACATGTGGCTGCACAGAGTGCCCAAAAGAACTACAGAATTTCACCTGCAACCAGAAACTTACACAATTGAGATGAAGTTGTTTTGTTCCTGTCTTGTGTTGGTTCATACAGCCTTCACTGTTGGGATCATCTTAAACATATGGTCTTCATTGTTGGGATTATCTAGTGTGCAGTAGCTGTTAGGTATCTTTCTACAAGGATATGCTTACCAGGGCATGACAAGTGTCCCACTTCTGACTTTTTTTTCATTATATAATTAAATGAAAAGTAGCAAAGCAAAAGTCCAGTGATATTTTTCCCCATGAAGACTGGTGTGAAATAATGCCTCATATATATATAATAATACACTATATATATATATATATGGAATAATTATGAGACTTTACCAGCCCCTTAGTGTCAGTCTCGGCTTCTGCTAAAAGCTCATGGACTGTCAAAAATTTTGGTTAGGATAGGAATGATATGAAGCACTCTTTCTAGAGCATCTGAAAAGGATGTGTCAGGGTTAAAAAAATGTTAAGTCTCTGAAAGTCAGAACAAGAGAGGGTTGTTGGTATCAATCTGGTAGATATAATAAATAGCCTAATGAGATGGTGAAGTTAACCCATGATCTCTCATATGACTCTTTTCCCTCAGTATTCTAGAAGAAACCCAGATTTCTCCTTTGTGTACTTCTCAAAAGAATTACCTTGCATCATAAGAGTGATAGTACAGAAAGCAGAAGGTGGAAATCTGCGTTCTGTGTGTAGTGCCAGAGGAACTGAGGCTTCTGTGGACAGATCTGCAGCTAATACGAGATGAGTAAACGGTTGCTTGTTATCTTGTTGGAAACATTGGGAAGTATTAGAAGTGCCTGTGTTGGATGAGTAGGCTTTCTGATTTTAACCTGAGTTTTTAAGAACATGGTTATAGAAAAATAGGTTTAGATTTCTTCTGGAATAGATGATACATTACATTCACACATTTAGTTTCTCAGAAAGACTGATTAAATGCAGATGCCTAGTTTACCCTTTGTGCCTAGTTTTGCAGATGTTTTGTCTTACCATTTTATAATGAATGCATAGGAATATTTTGGGTGAAATTGTGGTCTCATTAAACACAATAGAAAAATTTTAATGGAAATTGGGGTTAAAAATGCAGTATTTTTTCAAGACTCACAATCTGTTTCCTATGAGGTTTTCTTGTAGCATATTGTTTGCAAGCAATTCTGATTTTTGAAACAATATTTGGCTATTTCTTATTACTTGGCAGTAACTAGGATTCTCACAGAATACAAATTCTTTCAGTCTTTTAGAGCCTAAATTCCAAAGCCCTGCACCGTATGGCAGCTTTAATCAGGGTAATCCCAGGGAGCAGGGCCATTGGATAGCCTACAATTCAGAGAGTCAGTTTTAAATATAATGGCCCTTACATCAAAGATACTTTGAATTGCAATATAATAATATGAATAAAGAACTCATAATTTTTTAGTTGAGTACGGTTCATTTGCTGATGAGAAATTAAATATGGCTTCAGCATAAATATTTAAAGATTGCATTGTAAAAAATGTACATTGGGAACAGTCTGTAAAGGGATACAGAACCAGAATAGCATCTAAAAAAAAAAAAAAAGCGTTTATTTAAGAATAAGCCCCTAATTTTAAATATTTAGGAGTGTCATAGTATCCAAACTATGTATGAGTATTGCTACCGAAAAGTTTAATTGCGTATCTTTTCCCTATGCCTTCTTGTGTGGATTGCCAGCACAGAGCTGGAAAGCAGAAGGATGCCTGATGATCTCCTCCGAGCCCTATTTCCCTCCTTGCTTTGTAATGCAAATGGCTAGTTTGAATCCCACCACGGATCCGTGCGCTCATTCCCCGAGCATCCTCTCCGTTTTTACCCGGAAGATCACCTGACCGCCCCCTGAAGCTGCCCCTTGCCGGAGGAATCTCGTCGCCGGCTCGGGCTGGGGAGGTGGCGGCTGCGGGGGCCGGCGGCGGAGCCGAGCGCTCCGGCGCTGCCGGGGGCGGAGGGAGCGGGAGCGCCGGGAGCGCCGCTGCCTCAGCCCTGGAGAGAGGGAAAACAAAAGAGCTCAGCTGCAGTTTTGTGTTGCTGTGTCTGGCTTAAGCAGAAGATTCTAGACATTCGTGCCGAAAAATCAAAGCACAGCTGAGACTACATCTACCGGGAAGATAATTTTCGTCCCCAGAATGGGCTGGATCCAGTACAGGTGGTTTGCAGATCATGCGAAGACAGACGGGCTGAGAGCCATGGAAAGGTGGGATAAGGCGCTGCCTTCTCTTTCTTGCCTTTTTTCCTTCTCTCTCTCTGGATTTGTAAAGCAGTACAGATGGAACCTGAGTCAGGGTCACTTGAAGAGATTAGATGGGGTTTAATCCCACAAAACAAAACCAAAATGGGAGGCACTACTGTGTTCAGACACAGTAGTTCAGATCAGATGTTGAACCCAAACTTGGGCTAAGTTGGACTTGCTGTGAGAAATCCTTGTGTAGCTTTTGATGTTGTCTTTGTTTAGAATAGTTCCTTCATGAAATACAAGGCTTTAGGATGAGCTGCATGCTTCTGTAACAAATTGTCAGATGGCTGTTCCAATGCTAATAGATTTTTGCCTGATAAGCTGCAAATGAAGGCTTTGGAGGTGAGTTTATGGAAATAGGAAGAGCTGTTGACTTTGAATTCCTTGTGATGCGGGCACGGTTAGAAGTTGAGCCGTGCTTCTTCTTGTACATTGTCTGAATTGTAACAATGGGCAGTTCAAGTAGAGCAAGTTTGAATGGTGTTTCTCCAGCAATACCAAATGTATTTCACTCATATGATCTTTGGCTTTTCACAGAAGGCAAGGAATTTCTTCCTTTTTTTTGAGGAAATAGCCAACAGATTTTTTTAAATATCAAACAACAGGAGCAAATTAGCATTTTTATTTGAATGGTTGTTATTAACACCAGCATGTCTAAACATCTAAAACATACCCCAGCAATTTCTCATTTCTTTTACTGGCAGATGCATTTCTTTTGTTCCTGAAATTTCCCCTGCCTCTTTAGAACAAAAGAAATTTCCTTTTATTATTTTTTTTTATGGCAGCAAGAGAGTTATATACAAATTAGCAATTGTATACAGGTTAATGATCTGCTTCATTCTGAAGTAAACTGCCTTAAGGTATTAGGAGAAGAGGGGGTGGGCAAACCGGGGGAAGCTTGACCGATGCCCAAGAAATACTGAATTCAGATGGATTTAGATCACACTGAGAAGCAGACATTTATCTGTAACTGGATTTCAGCTCCATGTCATGCAAAATCTGCAGACTATAGCAGGAAGACTCTTAGCAACCAATAAATCAGATTTGTAATGGACCTTTAAAAATGTCTGTGAGGGGTGACTGCCTGGGTCCCCTTTGGCCAAATTAAGATGCAATCTGACAGTACAGTAGCATCTGTGTGCTGACATTTTCTCGTGAACCTTGTGAAAAATGGCTCCAGATCTCTTCTTCAGTCCCCAAAATACAGTTTCTGAATAACCATGCATTTTTGCCCTGTACTGTTGTTTGTTATAATCACCATTCTCTCTGGTAATGTCTGACTGGCTTGTTTTGCTTTGCTTTCTTTGACTGACTGGCTGAGGGGCTATAGTGGGCAGTGGTTGTTTTACCTGAACTCAGAACCTCATGCCAATACTACTGCTTACAAAAAGGAAATAATTTTTTTAAGTGTGTATTGCAAATGTGTTGTATAAATATTGCTAATAAAGCAGCTTCTGTCAGTTCTGCTGGAATTAGGTAAGTGGGTTGAAAAACATGTGTCTTAAATAATGTGCCGCCCACGATACAGGTGAAAAAGAAATGCCAGCCAGTGGTGAGTGCAACTGACAGGTAAAGCTGAAAATCCTAACAAAAGGCACTGGAATAATGTCCTTAAAGGCCAGAAGTATGGGTACAAGTGTTTGTTTATCCAAGGGAGAAGTTCACATTCAGATACTACGAGAGTGTGGGGGGAGGAGGAGCAGCAAGGGAGGCGCTGCTTTAATTGTACTACAGGTGTGCTGGGTGGAGAGAGCCCCGCATGGAATGGCCACTCCGTCTGATTCCACAGCTCTGCTCCAGCGTTCCTGAGCAGCAGCTGCAGCTCAGAGATGGGAGGAACCTCTGTCCACGTGTTTGCAAGGGAACGAGGAAGGGGACTGTGTTTCTCCAGAGGGATCTGTGCCAGGGGATTCATGGGGCGACTGGAAATTTCACTCCAGTGAAAACCACTTCTTTAAATGTTCCTTCAGATAAGGTGGCTCCATAGCATAAAAGTAGGGCAAGTAGGAGACAGAAGGGTAGCTGTGAGAAGTTGTCAGTAGTATGGATCCTCTCCAGAAAATGTGGCCAGTATTTTTTGTGGCTGCTTAATAGTGCCTACTATTTTTGTTGGTGCTTAGAAAGCATGTTTTGTGCAGTACTTATAAAACCCCCAAATGTTACTTGCCAGACTTGTTACAGTCTTTTGAGATTAATTTTCATAGACATAAATGCTTCCACTACCACCAGAAAGGAGCAAAAAAGGAACTTTAACACTACATGGAGAATCCCATAGCTCCTCCTGTACAGGTAGATAATTTGACAGTAGTAAACACTTGCTTCATGGAAAGTGACACAGTTGCGCAGTGGGATTGTGAAAAAGAAAACAAACATCTTGCAAACCATTAGCCAAGCAGAAATGTCAATGAGAGATGTTCAAATAAATAGAGTTAAAAAGCTTTGAGTGACAGAAAAATTCCAGATGCCTGATTCACACTGTCCATAGTTACAAAGCACTGGAATGCAGCTGCAGTCTTGGAAGGTAAACCAAACCAGGCTGATTTTCAGGTGTATATGTACATAATCAGAATAAAATGAGAGTAAAATACTGAACAAGAACAAATTAGATTTCAGAACTTTACGCATTAAGAAAAGCTGGATTGAACATCACTACAGGCAGAAAGGTTTCCAAAAGAAATTAAATGAGCAAATTTAACCCTAAGAAAACACACACATCCAACTAGGAGCATTGTCTATTGATTATCTGATTACTAACTGCAACATTATTTAAAGTGGGATTTAACAGAAAATCTGATTTGAGAAATTAAGCATGATTTTTGACTGTCAGTGTCAATACAAAATGAAAATTACCCAGGGACTTTGCTTGGAAATGCACATTTTATCATGGTGCAGCACTGACACATTGGACCTCTATAAAGGGGGAGGGGAAACAGAAATAAAATGGTGGCACTAGAAAAATTTCTCACCATCACTTTCTGAAAGCTGTGTACATACATCCTCTGAATAAACATAAAAGTCAGGATTGTCTTCTAGTTGTGATGAAAATAAATAATAACAATAATTACATATATTAGTATATACTAACAGAAAAAAAAGACTCAGACCCTGAGCACTGAAGTCTGAGCAAATTTTATTTACATTGAAGCAGTCCAAGTAAGAATTTCCAGTGTTCCAGCTGACAGACTCATCAAGCAGCCCACCTATTTCCCATTTCAGTTGCAAATGCCTATACAGAAACCATCATGCTCTCACTGCAAAATAATCTTAAGAACATTAAAGGCCATACAGTATTCCTGGCTGCCCTAATGCAACCAGTTTAAATAAAGTTTGTTGTAAATGATGTCACTATAACGGAGCTGATTGTAGCCCATAGGGTATGGTCAGCATAATTTACTTCCCCCCCACCATAATAGCTCAGCTGCTCCTATTCCTATTCCTCTGTCATTGCTTCCTCATACATACAGCATATCCCAGACCCACATGTCTGATAAAAGCACCAGACAAAAATTTCAGAGATCTCTCTGATCACTGTAGCAACGTTTTCTGACTGAATTATGCTGTGAGATAAAGAGGTGGATGGTTCTTTTGGTGGTCTTTGGTGTTTGTGTACAAAGCATACTTATGTTTAGACTGCCCACTATTTTGTAGGAAATGAAACATCAATAGTAAAGTTAGCTGAAAACTGTAAACTGAAAGGTGGCTGTGCTCTTTAACCATGGAAGGTTAGGTTGACTTATTCAACTAAATAAAGAAAACCACTCTCACCTGAAAACATGCAAGATGCTTCTAAGCTGACATTGCAATCTTTTTGCTGTCACCTTTCTAATGTCTTTGTATTTCTCCTCTCATATATTTTTTTCTGGCTCCCACAAACTTCTTTATTTATGTAAACCTTCTTTGATTTAACCTTACCAAACATCTATGACTTTTCCCTTCTGCTCCAACTCCATGTTCTGGGACAGTGAGGAGCAATTTCTTCCCCCACGCCTTTTTTCAGTCCTGGTGAAGTCAAAATGTGGTGCTATTGAGCTAGGTCATAGAGGTGTGCATATCCAGATGTCTACAGAACATGATACTCTCAATCTCATCAGTCTTCCTTACAGCAAAAAGGAAATTATTTTTCATGCCAGCATTAGCAAAGTAAAGAATGTAGCCAATATTCCCATGGTTCAAACTGCTGAAGTGAGCAATGAAAGCTGGTGGCTTTCTTGGGACAATTTTATAATCTGAATACCTGTATGATCATATGAAGCGTACTAAAGGAGAGTGGGGTTTATGGCTCAGTTCTGCCTCTCCTGAAATTGGTGCCAAGTTTCACTCTAGAGATGAGACAAGAGGACATTTAGGAGAGAAAATCTGATCTTGCAGAGGGGCTCAGGTTAAATACATTTTATCACTCTTCCTGGCAGAGAAAACAAGCAAATAGGATTGACAGTGGGAGATCACTGAACCTCTCAGCCCCCTAACTGTTATGCCTTATGAAAATATGAATAATGGAAAAAAAGTACCTGAGAAAGATTGTTTAATCTGAAAGTATTAGAAGTTAAGTCTTTACAGCCATGACAATCCCCATTGACAGAATTGCTCATAACCCAGAGGTGATGGAATACAAATGGGCATGGATGTGGGAAGCATTGCAACAGAGAGCACATCACAATAAAATCTCTCTTTCTCAGTTATTCTTTCCAGTTAAATAAATAAATTGCAGTGAAGTACAGTGTAAAGCATTATTGCCACTAGAGTGCTTTTCTGATGACAGAGATGATGTAAGATGTAAAAGTCTGTCCTAGATAATAGAAATTAAAGATTTCCGGAAATCAGTAAAAACTTTACAAACTTCTGGAAGGTGGTAAAAATTTAGGAACTCTTAGAGTCTGGATTGATTCAAGCAGACTAATTGGATATGAATTGTGTAACTTCAGACTTGGTCATCTGCTGAGAAACCTGCTTTGATGTGAGCACAAAGCCTTGGCACACCTGTGCTGCTCCTGCTCTCCATCTGTCTCTTCTCCCAAGATCCTGGCTTAAATCTTCAGGATTGCTCATGACGTTGGCCAAAGTTATTGGAGTGATTGTGCTCATCTCTGTGACAGCAGAAGCTATGGTCAGTCAAGGAGGTGGTAATTTTTGTAGTGAAACGTTGGTGAGCAGAACCTCTGCAGGGACAGGACCTTGAGGGCAGAGTTCCCTTTCATTATTTTTCACCTTCAGAATCAGCTTCTTGGAAGAAATTCTGGAAGGTAACTTGACATCACCGTGTAGTGCTATGCAGTCAGATACAATCCGGCATTTTGTATTGTAACAGTGCATATAACCCAAAGAGGTGTGAGAAACAGTGCCTTTGTCACTAATTAAGGCTCTCTATCACATTGTTGGCATCAAGAACATCTAAAAGTAAAGCTTGATTATGACACCAGCCAGTGGAATATTCCATAAATCTAGAACATCTGGGGAGAATTGCGGGTGGCTGAATAAAGGAGCTTGATCAGATCATAATTCCTCACTGTTTGACCACATAATTGACTCTGGTGCCTCTGTCATCAGAGCTCTGCAGCACCTGACTGACAAAAGGAGACTGCAGTTTTGGTGTTTCTTGTTCAGATTATGTAATAGAAAGAGGTTCTGGAAGATATAAGCGAATAGTTTGTGGAAATGCTAGTATTACTGCACCCCAGAAGTCCTTGTGGGATGAGCGATAGCTATCCCTTGGACAGTACTAGAAGGAATTTGCTGCACAAAAGGAAAGGGTAACTCCAAACTTTCCTAGCTTTTGCATGGCTGGATTTTAAAACCTGCAATAACTGAGGGGATAGTCTGTTCCCATTCTGTCATTGCAGCTGTCAAATGCTGTTGTCAAACCAACTGCAGAGACATAACCATCAAAAAACACCTGCCTGTGTGCCTATTGGAAAGTCCTTCTGAAAAAGGGGGAGTGTGCCAGTAGGGAGCTCTTTATTGTGTTAGGTTTTTTTTTCCTTCTGCAGATTCAGCAGGTGCTATATATTATCCTTTACAACCTTCAGCCATTTGGAGCTAGGACACTGTAATTATGTTCCCTGTCCATGGAAGTTACTGACTATTACTGTGTGAAATACGAGCTCTGCTGAGAATTCAAAACTAAACTGAGGAAGCATGTTTGCTGCTGTTTTCATACCAACAGAATAACAGCAGTAAATGCTCTCTGCCCCTTAAATGTTGGAACCTGTATAAAAGAACCTTATTGCTGATATGTAAAGTCAGATTCCCAGTGTTTACAGTTCTCTCCTACAAGTAAGTTTACATTTGTGTAGTTAATTTTATAAAAAAATTAATAGACGTTCACTCCTTTGTAAGTGTACAAATAAATTGGGAGGCTGAGACAGAGAAACACACCCATTTTTAAACAGAAGTAACTTTCAGTCGTCTTTGTAGAGATAGTCAGGCTCTGAGGGCCCTTCCCGATGAGTTGTCTTAATTACACATTGCTCTTGGATTTGTATGTGGGTCCGTCTGTAAGTACCTGCACCTGGCTCCCCCAATGACTCAGTAGCACGGGAGAAAACAAAGTTGGATTTTCTATCTCCTGCTGCTTCTTCTTTTGCAACCTCATCCACATGAGAATTGCCTTCTGTGAGGTTTCATCACTTTCTGAATAAAAAAATGTAGCCTGTTTTTATCTTGCTCTGTTCTGTCCTGAAGTTATTCATATATGGGGGATGTCTTGCATACAATTCCATTAGGATAAATAATGTATGCTGTCTATTGTGTTTCGAAGAATGCTTCAAAGAAAACTCTCCTTGGCATATTTATGATTACAAGCAGGAAAGAAATTAAAGGAGAGAGAGCACAAGAAAATGTAGGTGCTTTGGTAGAATCCGCTAGTTCAGCATACTAGTGTGCTTCTTTTGCCACAGCTCTTGGCAATAGCCACAGAAGTCCATGAAAAAGATCTGTAGCCTACAGCTGCCCTAAGAATAAGGAGAAAGTTTCTGTTGCTCTGTACCTCCAGGAGATGCAGTTCAGACTGTCCTTGGTGGAGGTGCATTGCAATGTGACCAGTTCTTGAATATTTTCTTGTCCTGTTCATTTCCTCTTCCCACTTTCATTTTAATAGGAAAGTCCCACATGCCCCCACAGTCTCTCAGGGGAATGTCCATGACATTAAGAAGCATTGATGTTCTCAGTTTGAGGTTCTCAGCCCACTGCCATAATTGCTACAAATGTTGGTACACCAGACTCACCCACTCAGGTGTGGTAACTCTTGAAGATATAGGACCCACTCTTACCTCTTATCAAGCAATGTTTTTTTAATTGTACCGTGTTTTTCAATCAGTTCTGTATATAAAGCTTAGTATATCTGAATTATCCACTGTAATTAAAATATGTCATTAGACAGTCCAGATTCCACTTCAACAGCGAATACAAAAATTACTGGCAAAATATGTTACATGTTTGATGTGGAATTTGCTTCCTCAGCTGGAATAACATCAGGGTATTTGGCCCAACATCCTGCTTTGCTCACTGGGAAAGAGTAGCAGCACCAGGCCATGTGGGATAATACTTTCCTTTTATGTCTCCCAGTTTCCAGTATAACTCGCCAAGATACTAGGATATTTTCCAAGTGATATGACATTCTTGTTCTAAAGCACAAATTGATATTTATGTGGCCACACAATACAGAAGAAATGTCATTTCCAGTGTTGTTCTCACAGATACACGCTCAGTGGTGTGTATGTAACCAGACCTTTACATCTTAGTACAGGGTGACCTAGTCACAGAGGAAAATTGGTTTGTTATGCCTTCACCTGACCTCACTGCTGCCTTAGTGATGAGCCTTATATCTTCAAGCACATCAGACCTTCCTGCCATCATTAGAAATACTTTAAAACTTTAAAAGTCAAAAGCTTTGAGTTTTGGCTAAGTCAGCATGTAAATCTGAAAATGTGTTTCATTTGTGATAAAGGCATTTCTGTGCAAATGTGTCATGCCTGGCAAAGGCAAAGTACACTAATCCAAAAAGAAAAAGAAAAAGAAAAAAAGAAAAGGAATCAGAATAAACTCTTTTTCAGGAAATTAACTATCAAAAATATCTAAGAAAGTGTTTGATGTAGAATGTGCCTCCTCTTCTGGGATGATAGTATTCTCCATCAAATCACCTCTTCTCCATTACAGGAATATTTCCCCTTTTTTTTTTTAGGCATGCCTTTGAAATGCCAGTTCCTTTTATCACTTTTCACATGAATTTGGTTTATCTCTTTTTTCATCCTTTCTAGAGTTCTCCCACCCTTCCCCAAAGGTATGAGGGGAGACTGAATTGAAATAGAGCGATATTGATGGACAAATGCATTTTCATCTTTGAGTGCAGTGCAGTTGTCTGTAAGAGACAGCCTCTGTTTGCCCTTAAAATTACTGACCTTCTCCCTGAAAATGGCTATTCTTGAGCCTTGGTGTGAACATCTGACAGTGACAGAGAGAATTGGCCATTGTCAACAAGGGTTTGTAACCAGCTATCTCTGCACCAAGAAGTCAGTGGGAGGGAGAGTGTTTAACAAGCTGCCTGAGTGGCACAGAGGAAGATGGCATGGAGAAGAGCTGAGAGCAGAGGGCTAGGAATAAAGCTCCAAAAAAGAAAGAAATCCAACAATTCAGAGAAATAGAGAAGGCAACCAAAAACAAAATTAAGAGAAATGAGAGTGAGAAATTAAAATGTATGATGGCAGAAACAGGAATCCTTATGCACATCCTCAAGCTGTCATGTTAAAGAATATAAGCCCAACAGCTTTTCCTTCACTTCTCCATGGAAATAAAACAATTATCAGGAAGCTATTCTATTTTATTCTTCAAAGATGTTATTTAAAAGCAGTTCTCCATTGTGGAAAGACTTGACATCAAGAACAGTTATTGTCTCTCACAAGCATTCTTTATGGTTAGTGTTTAACTCAAATGCCAGAAAACTGACACACCATGCTACTTAACAGAAATAGATGGTTTTGCCTTATTGAAGCAGAGGAGCAAGGAGAAAAATGTCTTTGAAAAAAAAAATATTGTGAGCTGGATTGTGTCCAGGGAGAGTTAAACCAGTGTTAAAGATTCCTTTCCCAGGTGGTAAGGTTTTCAGAGCAGTGAGGTTCTTCACTTCCACCCCAGGCTCTTCCCCTTGCTCCTGATGCTCATGCCATTCCCCTCTTGATCTAAAACCTCCATATCCCACCATCACAATTTCCTCCCTCCAGAAGGACCCAGTGTCTGGTGTGTTGCACTGAGCTTCATTCCACCACTGCAGTTTGGGGAGGGGTTGGTGTCAGGGCTTTCCCTGAGCAAAAAGTCTTGTGCAGGTTTTCAGCAGCCATAGGCTGTTGAGGAAGAAGAGGGTGGAAGGGTGAAGATGGAGGAACCTAGCCAGTGTGGCCTCTACACTGCATCCCTACTCATGAGAAAAGGCAGACAGGAAGCAGTGTGAGAGAAACAGTCCAAAATCCTGGGTGCATTGTGATATAATATTATATGAGAGCAAGAGAAAACTGTGGTTTTTTACAAAAAGTCACCTTCTAGCACTTTGATGCTCAGATTCCTTGAAACTCAGCCTGAAACCTGGTTAAATAAAACTCTAAAACATATGCTTTATCTTAAAGTCTTTGAAGAAGTGTCTTCACTCCTGAAACACATTGAAGCTTTATTACAAGCCATAATCTGATCTGAGGCACTGTGGTGTAAATCTGCAATTATTCGCTCAAAATCAGTGGTATTTTCCTAGCAGTGGAAGAGAGGAAGTTCATTCCTTCCTTCCCAGCAGGGGGACGAATTCCATCTAAATCGTTGGCACTTCTTCTAATATAGTACTGGCCCTTACTTTCATCTGGAAGGTTAGAATTAAGTATCACCTTCATTTTGCAATTATACTATATTTAGTTAAATCATTATGTTTTAAACCTTCTGTTACACTGTAGAAAACTTATTTCATCTAAAATCCATACTTATTATTTTACTTTAAATTCTATGCTTAGGAGTGTTTCCCAAAACCTGGAAATACATATTAAAAAGAGCTAGTTGTTTCTGAAATGTTGCTACCAATATTTCTGGTTTCACAGTTAGAGATGCATTAAATTTCAGGGTGGTCCAAGATTTGTCAGTTTTTAATAATGACAGAAATGCTGGGTTTATCAGAGAAGAGGTGGTGGATGGTGGTTAATGAGGAGTCAGTGTTGCAATTTATATTAATATGACAAGAGGCAAAGACTGAATAGGCACAAGAGAGTTCATTTGCTTAGACACTGTATTTTGCATCCCAGGTGGTAGTGTCAAACTGAGAGGATATTCCAGGAAATAATCAAAAGAGTTATTTTCTAGGACCATTAGTCTTAATCCTCTCATCATCTTTTTTTTTTTTACACCAGTGTCATGTACTAGTTTAGTCTTCTTTACTAGTCCTTCACAAATAGATCCTTCTTCTCCTCATTAATTAACTAACTAACTTAAATAACTAACTTTGATGCAATAGGTACCACAGATCCTGATCAGTACTATTTGTACACATTTATAAACAGAAATTTAGTGCCCACCTAAAAGGGGTCATGAACATGCACTTCTACGTTTGACGTGTTCTGTAGCTGTAGCTGTACAGCTGTGTTCTACTGTTTCAGGATTTCAGAATTCTTAACATAAAAGCACATGTTACAAAGGTTATTTTTTAGAAGTGTAAACCATGCAGTATTAAAGCATTCAAAGAACTTACTCATCCATTCAACTCTCCATAATAGAGAGACCCTAAGAGGTTTGCATACAAGATTATCATTTTTCCACTGATTTTGGCATAGGAAGGACCAAACCTGCATACAAATTAAATTATTTGACAATTTCCTGCTAATGAGAAGCAAAATATTTACCACCTATTTAAAATAGTAGGGCTATAACACTATTAGAGACTGCATATTTTCTTTTTAATTAAAGTACTTGTACCATTTTTTCAGAAGTGTGGAAGTGGAAGAGACCTCTAAGCCATTGAATTCAATCCCCTATAACCACGGGCAACTGTCCCATAAAACCTGAATAAGCAAATCAGTTTTTCTGTACTCAATGTGTGGAGTACCAGCTACGTTCTCATCAGTTATCTCATCCATGTTTTTCTTTGATTTTTTCTTTGGTAGTGCTGTGCTCTATTCACCAATTAACTAGGCACATCACCTTCACTGACCCAAATACAGACATTTTGCAGAATAATCTCTCATCTGGCAGCCAGATTTGCTGCTTTATACCCTTCCACCTGTCTAGCTGCATTGTGATCATATTTTTTTCTACTGAATTTTTTTCATTTTTATTTGCTTTTTAAAGTTATGGTCATAATATTAAGTAATGGATGACTTTTAGATGTGTCAGTCAATAGAAGGGAGAATAATTTCTGATTTAGTCTTTAAAAATAAATTTATTTTAAAATTTTGTTCACAATAGATTTGATTTAACTTTTGTTGTCACAGTGCACATCCAGTTTGTGTCAAACAATACAATAACACAAATCTAGTAACACAAACATTGTCCTTGGTGCTTGAATCAAGGCATGTAAGAGATCATTAAGCTGTTAAAAATGCTTGATGGTGAGACTTCCATTATTCCAAATCTTCTGAACTCCTGGTTGTATCTGTGGAAATGATGGATCAGTGAAACCACCCTCCTGATTGCTGTAATGCTGCACTCTCAGTTCTGAATGTCTTACATTTCACTAGGTATAGCCCCTTCAACTGTGATTTTTTTGTGTTCTTACTAAGTCTTACATGATTGTAACTATAAAGGAGAAATGTCACACCCCTTTAATCACATCACATTTATTTATTTAATTTTTGTGCTTCCACATTTCAACATTATCTTAAATCATTCTTCCTGTGACCTTGCTTGGTCCAGACTTTGTATAAAGGACTTAGGAAATTAATATAGACCTTTTTTTTACACAAATGTGGTGTAGAGATCTCAAAATCTGTAGTTGATAATTATAATTAATATTGCATAAGGCTACTAGAATAAACTCTTGAGTATTGGGGAACAACAATGAAGAAACAATTTTTGTCTATAGAGCACCCAACTCTTTATATTAATAGTCATCCTTTGATCTCCTCCTGGAGCTGACAAGATAGGAAGCAAATTGGTAGTTTTCAGTGTTTATTTCTTCTAATAAAAAAGAGAAAGAGAGAGATAGTTGCAAGAGCATGTTTTACATCAATATGGGACTTGCCTAGCTAAAGATACAGACAGGCAGAAAACAAAATCTGGATTTCTAAACAGCAGTTAAGACATTGTGCTAACACAATCCTGTGGTAAAAATACAGTATTTCCTACTCCTAAAATAGCAGTTTGTAACATAAATTCTATTACATAACCAAACTATTCTGTGTTGATGAGGTAGCTTTTGTTTCTTGGATATTTATCTAGCTCTTTAGTGTTACTTTGTTCATGATGAACTGCTGTGACTCTGGGCTGTTACATTTCTAAACCCTTCTCAAACCACTTGTCTGTTTACCGGCAGCGCTGCCTACAGAGAAATTAGAGACTGAACTCAGCAGTAAGTGCTAACTTTTAGCTGTATTCACAAGTGTCTCTCAGCCCTGAGATATCACTTGAGAAAAAGCCACATTTCAGAATGTTTTGATATTCTGCTTTTGAAGTTGCAAGAGGAGGCTGACGGAGAGCAGGCTAAAGCCAGGTACACCACAAGTAAGAAATGGCCCCGTGTGGATGACTGGTGCTCTGGCTTCTCATAACAGAGATGAGTGATTTAGAATATATACATAAAAGCAGACAAAAAACTTTTATTGGCCACAGAACTTAAGACAATCAAAGTGAAAGTTCATTTATTTCCAGTTTGTTTGGTGAAGATATTTAGCTTTCTGAAACACTTTTTTTTTTCTGTGAGAAATGTTGTATGACCTGTAAAGACACGACAGAGGAATGAAAGAAGTACCATTCTGACCTGTGAATTCTTCATGAGAAATACATTTTCACATAAGAATTTCAAAACAGCATAGCTTGATAAGCCCTAGAAAGCTGCTATTTTGGTAAACACACACAAAACATTACTGGGAGATTTCTGTAGCTGAAATTAGAAGTGGAAATGAAAGAGAAGTTAAAAACTCTTCACACATGTAACGTGAAATAGGAAGAGTGTGTGCCATGCAGCTTAGTGACTAATGATGATGTCCCAGGAGTGAACTTGTTACTGGTTCTGGCCGGCCCTGCAAAACCAATACAACAGGAAAGAAATGTGATGAAATGACTAGAAACCAAAACATAACAATCCAAGGATTGTACACTCACATTTATAAGTGCTGATTCAAAACTAAAAGAAATCAAAGAGGTATAAAGTCACTCCAAGAAAAGTGCTAGGACCTGAGAAACAGTTTGTGGTAAATGAAGAAATAATAAAGAAAAATGTGTATTTGTTTAAAAAATAGCAAAGGGATTGATGTAGTAGGAAGCTGTGAAATTGCTAAAAGAAGGATGTTATTATTCTGTTGCATTAAACTGATGATGGCTTAGTACAGAAACCAAATATGAAAAGGAAATATTATTCTGAAAACAAAATCTGTAAAGGTTGTTAAGCAACTGGAGGAATGAGTAGAAATTGCTTCTCCTGTTGACATGCATTTCTAAACAGGCTGAAATCAGGAAAAAACCTAAAGGTTAACTCAGTATTTTGGAAATTACAAAGAAAGGATTCAGTGGCCAGCACTTTACACCATGCTATCCTTTATGTGATCACCAGTCCTTACTGGGGTAGTATATTTGGTATATGACTTTGTCAACTGAAACAGAGCTCAGTCCAAAAGGAGAGTGGGAAGAAATAGGAGGCATTGGGATGGCTTAGCTCATTGTTACTACTGTTTTACACAGCAGTTCTGATCTCATTAAGATTCATATAGTTAATGGAAAAGAAAAAAAAAAAAAGAAAAAAAAAGGCATGCTTAGGAGTTTGAGAAAGACACTTACTTTAAACATAATCTACATTATATAAAGCTTTCTGTGCTTACACTGTGAAAGTGCTGACACAAGCTGGGAGTCACTCATAAAGCAAGTTTATTTTTCAAATACATCAAGTACAGAATGCACAAAAAAGCTTACAAAATATGGAAGCATATCTCAGAAAGACAGAAAAATATTCAAAATACATTTTATTAGCCTAGAAAATATGCTGGTTTTCATATAAATCTTTTCTTTGTTTTCCTTAAAGACTTAACTGTAGTTTGTGACAGAAATTTTATAACTCTAGAGATACATAATTTTCAGATTCATTGTGAAACATCCAATATTCCTTCTTGAACCTTCATATAACCTTAGCTAGAGGTTTTACTTAAGACTAAATCTTCTCATGAAGAATTAAGGCTGTCCCAGCTTTTCCCATTTCATTTCTTCAACCATGCAGCTGAAGAAATGAAAGTACTAATCCTTCTCAGCGTGGCTTTTAGTTCCAGCAGAACAGGAGTTCACAGAGGAGTTGGACTATCAGACTGTGCCACCCTGGAAGCCACATCCACATTGCCATGGCAATGACATGCAGCAGTTTCTCAGGGCTGAACCTCCTCCTCTGACCAACAGCTCCCACCAAACTCGGGCTGAGCGCTGCGCCCGATTTTGGAATTCTTATAAACCACTTTTGGTAGAGATGGGGTGTGGAATCTGTGTATGTGTGTGTGTGTATCCTGTGTAGGTTTATCAGTAAAAATATGACCTAACGTGTTCACATAGGCTCTGGATAGCAATAGAACTCACCAGCTTTTCATACAAATAGATTATGTTATGCTAAGTGCATTCTCCTGAATCTGGGAATTTTATTATTATTATTATTATTATTTCTGATCTCAAATACACCAGTACAAACACAGATATTAATGTTTGTGGCAAAGTTGGGGATTAGAGGCAAGCCCTTTTATTGTGCCCTTTTCAGATGTGACTTGGCTGAGCTCTGTTAGGCAGAATAAGCTGTGACTTGACTTCCTAAAAGAAAGACAACACTGGAGATAGGCCTGGGATTCTGATGAGTTCTGGATTTGTTTGGGTTCTTTTTCATAATGGTCTAGTCATACCTAAGTCCCTAATGCCTTTGATCTTTTGACAATGAAACACAGAGATTGATAACTGTGCGAGTCCTTCTGTGCACCATACTTAAAATTAGAGATCTGATTATGTGATTATGTGTGATTATGCATTTTTCCAAAATGACGTGGATTTTATTATCAATAATAAGAACTGTAGCTTCTTACAGGTAAGATTTGATGTCTACCTTACCTAAATACTCATAAACTCATTTTTAAGGGCTTGTTGCTGAATACTCTTTTGACATCTTATTTTTGTCTGTATCTTTCCTGAGAATGTTGGCACTTCTGTCAGGTGCATAGCAAGTTCCATATATATCCACCTCTGGGTGTGCAAGGGTAGGGAGAAGACAGCTTACTGAAAACAAAATTGCACTCAGATTTCACATATGTTAGCTTCTTCTGCATTGGAAGGTATTGGAAAATGTGTAAGATGGAAGAAAAGGATTACACTTCTCAAATACACTCATCTTAGAAGACTTGCTCTCCATTGATTTTTCCTCAGGATCTCTTTGACTCATGCTAACTTGATGGCAGAAATCCTTGCTCTGTAGGGAAGAAAACACTTCAGCTGTAGAGCTTTAAAACTGATAAAAGGTTTGTTTAAACACTGGGAGAATAATCAAGTCACCTTAAAATCATCTCTGTACTTGAGATGAGCATAGTGTTGTCTCAGTTTGGGAAAATGAATGGTGCTGATGTGTCTAGTACTTTTTTATAACTGCAGATACTGCATGTTTAAAAAGCAACACATCAAAGTGATTTAATGCATTAATTGGATAAAAGGAAAAACAAGTATGTCTCTAAATGAAGGAAACTTAATAAAGCTGGCAGATCTTTTGCAAATAGAGAAGTATTTTCTTTGTATAATGCAGAATTCTTCTGAAAGCGAATTTTTTCTTTGATTTAGCCTTGATTAAATGTTTCAGGGGTAAAAAATCCAATTATGCCTAAACTCAATGTGTTGAAAATACTCAGAAGAGAACTTAAAGCTAATTGATGTATCTGAATTCATATTCAAAGTGAGGAATTACCTAACATATGTCTGTAAAACATTGTACTAAGGTGTTCATTTCCTTGCAGCATCTTTCTTCTTTCAAGATACTGCCCTCAAAACTTTAAATCAAAACAAGCAAATCCAGTATCACAAATGCACTGATTGCTTTTCAAACTGTCTGAAGAGTTCAAACCACATGCTGAATTAGTGGATCAGAATTCTCTAGAACACTTTCCCTGACTCAAATTAACTTGTTTTCTGACCTTAGGGAAGGTCTTTGGACATTCTTTCTGTCTGTATATCAGTATATAATGACAATGATGTTTATGAAGTGATGTTTACAGGTTTGGGGTTTTTTTAAATCAGTTTATACTGAAAGGCAAAAATGTGAAGTCCTACTGTTAATAACTTTCAAAT
The DNA here is from genome assembly GCA_013399455.1 of Anthoscopus minutus. Classification (NCBI taxonomy): domain Eukaryota; kingdom Metazoa; phylum Chordata; class Aves; order Passeriformes; family Paridae; genus Anthoscopus; species Anthoscopus minutus. The sequence continues at coordinate 46,925 of VWYI01045441.1, forward strand.
CTCTTTAAACTCAAACATCTCCAAATTGATGTTTTGTTTTTATGTTTCTTTCTTCATGCTCCGTTACTGTGTGATTACTGGGGTGTTGAAAATGTTGCTATCAAGGGCAAAGGTATAATGTTATGTTTCAGTGGCCTAAGAGTACAGACACCAACAAAAGAAATCAGTGAGATAGCAGAGAGTTTCCAATTTCTTGCTCTAAGGAAAGAGCATACTTTGGGCCTCTTACATGAGAATTCCTTATGAACTGAAAGATGAACTTTTCTCAAAACTAAGATTTAGGACTACACAGAGAAGCTGGCATATTTTATTGGCAGCACTCATTTGCTTTCTTCATGCTGTGCAAGCTGACGTGAATAAGTTGTAAAAAGAGGTGATAATACAATGAGATAGTTACAAAGAAAATTGGGGGAAATACAACCAGCTCATTTTCATCTAAAATGTAATTTGGTTTTTCCAAACAGCAATAAAACATAGGTGTTTAGGATAGTAAGTGGAGGTATGTATACGTCCCGGATGGGCTTTAACCAGAGTAACATCATAGTGATATTGATATCTGCTAAAAAAAATCAGAAAATATCTTTATATGTCACTTTAAAATAGCTGGGAAATTATATTTCCTGCCGCTTTTTAAATTTGTTCATATGGTCAAATTTCAACATCAAGGGGCACATTGAAGTACTTCCTTAGAGAGCCAAATTGTACCTAGCAAGATTTGCCATAGCTGCAACGTGGAATGAGTCCAGAAAAGCTTTTTCAAGAGCTGGTCCAGAGCTGGACTGGTGGAACAGCACTGGCTGATAACTGTGCTGATGACTGGGAATGTCTGCATGATCATGGCACAGCCTGCAGAGGGGTGCAGGGACCCCTGGGACTGGGTGTAGCATTGGAGCAGGATGCCATGGGAATGTGATCCCATGGATTCCCACACGGGCAGGGACAGATGGTTGTGTCCATCCCCAAACAGGTCAGGCTCAGTGCTGCCCTGGGGGGTGGCTGGTGTGTTCGTGTGCCTGAGCTGGAAAAGGAGAGCAGTTGTGAAAGCCACTGTGGATGGTTTTGCATCTCCATCCCAGCCTCAGGGACAACATACATCCAGCAGACACAGATGCTGTGTTACTCCTCAGCCCTGGCCCAGCCACCAGTGCACTGTGTATTTACAGTGGTCATGTAAACATAGGTACTTCAAAGGCACTATATGAAGGACATAGAAAAGGCTCTGGGCAGCTTTCCTTTGATGTTTTGAGTTGTGGATGAAGCCTGCTATGCTAAAATAATTTTTGTGTGTGCGGTCTGTTTAGCTCTCAGTTTAGCCCCCAAAACCTGAAAGTATGCTATTTTTTGACTTTGTGTTGTTACCAGTTTTACACAAAACCATAAAGTGGATAAGTTTAAGAATATTTTGAACAGTTATTTCTAGTGTGCTTAATTAGAACTGAGTTAAGTGAGGACAAACCCAAACTTGGGAGTGACTGTTCCACTTAACCACAGATCACTGGTCGATGAATCTTTTTTCTATTAATATAATTGCTTCTCTCCATTTTCAGGTCATATTGCATGGATGTCTGATATGAAAGATGTTCACTAATGCTTACTCTGCTTATCTTGGGGTGTTTAAAAGAGGATCTTGAGAGGATACATGTGTATAGGCAATACATGGCAACTGCCTATTTAACTCGTTGCTTTTCATTCTCATGAATACATCTTCAATGTCTCAGATAAGGGTCAAATGAACAAATAATAATAAAATTATTTTTTGTGGAATTAGATTTATTTGCATTGTTAGTAACTTTATCCATTCAGCTTTTGTTCTTGGATGATTTGAGGGAACTTTTCAGATGTCAGGAGCCCTTTTATCAGCTGTGCCAGTGACATGCATGTGCTTCTCAAAGGAAATGTAGTTTTTTTCTATGGCTTGCTTCAGAGAATAAAAGGGAGGTTTAGAAACTGTGTATTATACAGAATGGCTGTTAATTCCCTATCTGATATAGCTGGACTTCAGTCAACAGAAATGCTGTTTGGCTGATAGCAGTTTCTGAACAATGGAGATTGTGATTAAAAGTAGTTAAATATTGAAATGTTTAAAGGATATTTTATGAACCCTGACTCAATAGAAGTATATTTAAATATTGTTCTTAGATGAGGTACTTATTTTCTTAGTACCTGATGATTTTACTGATTTCAAGTCCTGTACCAGTATTAAAATGACATCAGACAGTTCAGTTATAGAGCAGGTTATGTCATCTTTATATGTAGCCATCTGCCTATGTAAACTTTATGAAAATGTGTTTCAGGTGCATTAAAGGAACAGCACTTCATGAGTCAGAGCATCCCTCCCTGAAGGTCTTTGCCAGTTGTACAAGGGTGAACCAGCAAACTCTTGATGTAATTTCACTTTCTCTGTAATCTCTGGTAGTTGTTGCTTCATCTTAGGAGGAAAATGAGTTCATTGTGTACTTTGGAAAATAGTTCACAACTGAGAAAATATAATTCTGTCCCCCTGGAAATCAATAGTAAAACTTTAGATGATTTCTACAGAGTTGGGACTGACATACTCCAGCACATATAGAACAGGACCAGCAGAAGCTTCAACATTTGTTAATTTTAGGAATATTCAGAAGTTATACTTTGCCCACACCTAACACTTGTCATCCAGCAGGAATTAACCTGGCTGTTCCCATTAGCAAACAGGCTTGGTTTAGCCTTTGTCAGTTACCTACATGCTTGTGTTCAGCTTTGTATGGGGGCCAAAATGATCCATGCAAGTATCCAGAAATGCCCAGCAGGAAGGTCAGGGACACAGCTCACTGCTGCACTGCAGTCACAGGCTTCTCCTCACCAGTAAACATACACTCCTTTTCTTTTCGTTTTTGTACAGCTCAAAAACTACCGCAGAAACCAGAAAGAATACTGTCTGCTCCCAATGATTTTCAGTCTGCTTCTAACTGAGACATAGTCCTAACTGTGTGATGCTGGTGTATGTGACAACTCACATCCATTTACTGTCTATTAGTGTTATTCTTCTAGCTTTAGAAACTAAATCTGGCATCCCATTTTACAGCTTGGGAAAAGATCCTATGAGGAACAAAACACTAAGATGTGGTCAGAAGTGTCTAGTCACTAACACCAGTCACCATCTCACCTCACAAAAGTGCCTGGACTAGTGTTTGACAGAATCCTATTTGTTAAAAGAAATAAAAGCTTTGTTTTAAAAGAGAATGTCTTGGTAGGATGTCTATTAAAAATAATAATTACAGCCTATAGAAGTGGCTGTTTCAGAAGAGCCCTGGAAATTATCTACTCATCTTCTACCCACCCAGTGCAAAAAACTTGTGTAAATGTGATGCCTTGAGTTCATTAAAGGGACTTTTGCCAGGCTGACAGACCAGGAATCTGGACTTCTAAAAACACACAAGACAACTCTACAATTTTTCTCCATAAAAAATATTGCAGTCATAGCAAACATTTCAAAGACTAGGCATTTTGAAATTGCAGCAAGCAGGGGATCACTTGAAGCACTGTTCATGAACCAGAGTGTCCCTTCCTTTCTAGAGATGCTGCTTCAAATTAGGTAGTACTTTAGAAAATATCTGTACTGCAGAGATAAGTCATTGCATCCGTTCAGTGTTGCCACCAACAAAACATGCACACAAAAATACCTAATTTGAGTGAGCTGGCATGTGAAACCTGCCCTTCCTGTCTCCTTGCTGCGCTGAGATGAACTCTTGCTGCACTGCACAGGGTTGCAATGGAGACAAGCAGGTGGTCAGCCTTCCCTTTCTTGATGCTTCCCAAACCTCCTTTGGAGGTCTTTGGAGACTCTAGCTGTTTATTCCTATGTTCTGGTATGAAAATGTCCTTCAGCTTTAATAAATTGTAAATAATTTTTCGCCCAACTCTCTCCTTGCAGCAATTATATACAACTTCTAGAACGTTTCCATCCTTCAGCCAGCAGTCTGCAAGGCAGCTGTGATCCACTGTGCTGGTCTGGTCTCGGTGATTAGGGAACTTCTTGCCTCTCTGTAAAGTCTGCTAAGTCAGATAGTCCCATGCTCAGGGATTCACATGAGGCCCTGCTACAGTTTGCTGCTATCTGAAATTAATATTTAAGCCTGACAACATATTCAAGGACCTGTGGTATAGGATTAGGAAGATTCAGGCTTCAGAGCCAAACACAAAACTTCCCCAGCATTTTCTCTCCAAAGTTAGCTGGAAAAAAAACCCACAAAATTTCTATACTAACCATCAACTTTGAAAAAGAGAAAATCCACAATTCCTAATGCAGCACTTTATTAGGAGGCTGAACCTTTGCCTGAAGCTCCTCTGGCTGACTCAGAGAAGCTGCATCTGGAGCAGACAGTAGCACTCACTACCTCAGTGTACCTGTAAAAAGCTGTTTAGGGAGAAAGAAACCATAAAGATTAGGGGAGGGAAAAAAAAAAAGAAGCAAAGGGAGAGAGTCATATTTCTTAAAGGCAGGACAGTATGAGAGCACTGAAAGGTCAACACTGTCTGTTTAGGGCCAGGCTCTTAATTTAGTGCACTGATGGATGCTTCATGCTAGAGGGGAGGCTTTTCAAGCAGTGCCGGTTTACATTTGGCCAGAGGAAGAAGGATTATCATCTCCTTTCCAGCAATGTGGAAAGGAGGCCACCATCCCACTCATCTTCAGGCATGTGCAAAAAGTGGGGGAAATTAAACTCACAACAGCTCACACTGTTTCCTGTGTGCAAGTCGGAGATGGTGATACCCAAAGCAAAGACTGCTTCCCATATATTGGCTGCAGGCACTCTACAGACTGCAGTGAGAATCAAATCAGTGCTAACTGACTGCATTCAAACATTAAAAAAGGGCAAATGGCTGAGGAAATGGGCCTAGCCCTTGCAAAATCATCCAACAACTTTTTTTAGTATCTTTGGGAGTTCAGTTTCTGCAGGCTGGCCAGATACAGCTGCAAAAGCACACAAGGCCATCAGCACACTTTCTTTGGGTGCCTCAAGTCTAGCCTGCCTCTCTAGATACTCCAAACTAATTTCTGAACACAGCAGGCCTTACACAGCCCATCTGTGCTGCTTTCTGGTGCAGTGTGTCCACAGGACTGTACTATGGGCCTCACACCACTTTCAGCCCATGACTCAGTCTTCACACTCTGCTCCATGGCTTCACACAGAGCACTCCCACAGCTGATATAGATATCTTGTGGCTGCACATAGAACTTCACTATCATGATTGTCTATTGATCATCATTTGTGAGCCCTGCAACTCCCACTATTGCTCTCCTGTGAATCATTCCAAGCTACTCTGGGAAATTTGCTGCCCTTTTTGCTTTCCTGATAAGTCACCACCTCCTTCTCATGAGCTGGCAGCTGATTGAAACAGATATGAGATTTTCAAAGCATTGAAATAATATTTAGCATTCTAATTATATTTTCGTAGGTGCTAGTAATAATAATGTAGTATCAATTCATCACATCTCAGGCTGGAAAACTCAGCAAGTCAGCAAGACTGGAAAATGCAGAATGATTTTTAAAGTCGTTCTGTAATGAAATACTGACTTAAAAATTGTAATTGTGAAAAAATAGTGAATATTTCTACACATTCTTTCCTAAGTGAAAACTTTACATTGCAAGATACAGATTTTTATAGGACAGAATTATACTAGAGCAAGGGAAAAACAAGGAGTTAAAACAATTCATACTAGGTTAGGATGAAAGGAGAGCTGCAAGAAATCCCACTGAATCATAGAATAAGCTGAATAGGAAGGGACCCCTCAGGATCATCGGGTGCAGCTCCTGGCCCTGCACATCACCATCCTTAAGAGTCACACCCTGTGCCTGAGAGCATTGTCCAAACACTTTCTGAGCTCTGCCAGGCTGGTGCTGTGACCACTGCCCTGGGGAGCCTCTTCCAGTGCCCAACCACCCTCTGGGGGAAAAATCTTTTTCTAATATCCAGCCTAAACCTCCCCCAACAGAGCTTCAGGCTGTTCCCTCAGGTCCTGTCACTGTCACCTCAGAGCAGAGATCAGGGCCTGCTCCTCCTCTTCTTCCCTTCATGAGGAATCTGTAACTGCAGTGAGGTCTCCCCTCAGTCTCCTCCAGGCTGAACAGACCAAGGGCCCTCAGCTGCTCCTCATACGGCTTCCCCTCAAGGTCCTTCACCATCTTTGTTGCCCTCCTTTGCACTCTCTCTGACAGCCCAGTATCTTTTTTATATTGTGGCACCCAAATCTGCCCCCAGCACTTGAGGTGAGGCTGCCCCAGTGCAGAGCAGAGCAGAGCAGAGCAGAGGACAGTCCCCTCCCTTACCCCGCTGGTGATGCTGTGCCTGTGCCAGGCCCTCCTGGCTGCCAGGGCACTGCTGGCAGGATGCTGAGGTAAACTCAGGGGTGAAAATGCAGTGCTGGAAAACAGAAGATTGAGGTGTGACTTTCTGCCTTGTTGACTGTGTTTCTTTCTTTGGAATCTTTGCTAGTGTTAAAATTAATTTATCTTTCTGTGGCTGTTCCTGTGAAATACATTAGCTATTCATAGGCATGGAGATCTATCAGGCAGGAAGGGCACTGGGCAAGAGCAAATTTGCATTATCCAGTGTGTTTGAGGGTCCATGTAAGCTCTGTGGCTGAGATATGACTCTTATTTAGTAAACAAAACATTCTCGAGGCTGCAAAACCTTATAAATTGGTTGGTATTCCATCCATTTTGCACACATCTACCCTTCTCTGCTGGCAGTAATGAGGCAGTTCTTCCACTGAACAGCAGCTGCCAGCATAAGAGATGCTTTGGAGATCCCAAGGACAGCTTAGCTTTAGGTTTAAGACATAATCAAGGGGAAGAGGAGCCGTGGAACAAGAATGCCAAAAGGTCACTGAAAGAAAGGCCATTTCATCCCTGTTTTAAACAGCTGCCACCAGCATGGGCATGATGAAGAGATGCTCAGTGTCTGGAGATCTGTATGAAGCTGCACACAGGGCATGGGGAGCTCGGTTAAATGAGTGCTCCTCACCTGAGGCAGCTCTGTAATTGCCACTGCCGGTCTGTGGCTGAATAGGTCTGGCTGCCTGAGGACTTAATATTCCCCAGGCTTCCACAGATCTCTTCCTTAATGTTCTCTAATGGATAAATGCCAGCACAATGCAGTAGATAAATATGTGCTCCCACTGCTATTGACACTGCAGATCAGGCATTTGTACTTAAGGCTTATTTTCTTAATTTTTTACTTACTTAAATAGAGAAAGAAAAGAGAAAAGGTACAAGAGGCAAAGGGCTTTTTTTTTGAAGGAGTAGCAGCAGTAATAACAAATCAGTCTAGTATTGAACTTCTTAGAGCTGTCAGAAGGTAAGAACTTCCTGTTCATTTTTAATGGCAAATGGAGAAGGCAATCTATTCCCCCTTCTAGCTTCTTGTCCTTGAGAGAGCTAGTCCTTTCAGCAGAGAATTTGAACAACAGAATTCATATGGGCTTCAAAAAGGTCAAATGCAGATGCTAATGGTGTCAAAGAGATGACATCCTCAAGCTGGGGTGGGCATTGTGTCTATTTAATGGAAAATTATACAGCCATCAGACAAGCTCTAAGCAGTTGCCTCAATTGCCTTTTCCTAAAAGAGGGGCCGCAGTACATTACATCCAAAAGCTGTTCAGTGGGTTCATCAGGGATCTAACAAGCAGTTTGCAGAAATAGCATGAGCTTGATTTTAGATAGATTCATGATTTATTTGCTTTTTAAAGTTCTAGTTACTGCAGAAAACTGCTCGACTCTTTTAATGACAGTAAGTGCAAACAGTTTTGCTCCCTTGCTGCCCTGTACTTTTGTTACTGCCGGCAAACAGATAAGTAGGATATGCAAAAATCCTACAGTCATGTTCTGTGAAGTTCTCACAAAGACAGAATGTTTAAACATTTCACCTCATCACCATAATAAGAAAACGGAGCGACAAATTTGGCTGGAAGAGCACAATGTGCACATAAATCCCAGTCTAAAACAAGCAGTTACTTGGTCAGATCTTCTGAGAGCGATGACTTCAGCTCAGTATCTCTGGTAACAGCATTCATCTCTGCACACAGCACCTAGCCTGTAGATGAGAATGGGTTTGGATAAATAAATGTTTCTTGCATTTATACCAGATACACCAGAAAAAGTTTGAATTTAATAATTACAGAAGGCCAATAGAATAGAATAGAACGACATAAAACAACATTACTTCAGAAACCCTACATATTCTTTGTAAAAATTTCAGAATTTGTTTTCTCTCATTAGACAAAATGTTAATAAAAGTTTGGAGGCCTTTAACTTTGGAGTTTTATTATGGCTCATACTGAACTAAGAAACTTGCTGAAGTTGTGATCAGAGTTTAAAGGGAGGAGGGACACAGATGGCTCCTGTAAAGTTGGTTTTTCTCCAGAAGTTTTGTTTCTACACTGTCTTTACAAATGTTGCTAGGATTTTATAAATAGGTATCATATGAAATGCAACATGGCCTGTGAAATTGAAGCAGCTCTTGGCCTAACCTCCAAAACACCGAGTTGGTTAAGCTAAACTCTGCCAAGTCAGGAGCGGATTTGAAGGCAATTACCAAGCCATATGTAGTCCTTATCTTAACACAAACAAACCCTTTTATTATAGTGCTCCTGCACTGTCACATGTTCCTTCACAGGACACAGCCCAGTCTCACACCAGTGGTTGTTTCCCGTTTGGCTGTGCCCACCTGTGCCTGCAGACCCCAGTGTGCTAGCTGGCTCCACTGCCCTCCTCTCAAACATGTTTTGGGGCTTGGCAGGCACAGAAGCCTCCACACTCCAGCTCCCCGGGCAAGATGTGGCGTGAGCCACTGCTGGTAGCGCGGGAAAGGGGAAGCAGGAAAGTGAGATCATTAAAATCAGAAACCACTGCGTGTGCCCATACAGGATGAGGTCCCAGGGTGCACTTCACATGTGGACTACTAAAAAATTACAGTGATGGTTAAGGGGGGATGCAAACTGACCTATAGCCTGGAATAACCCAACAGGTGAACGTGGCTTTGATTCTGCTGCGTACTGAGCTTCAGGGACCATATACTGTTAATGCTGGTTAATAAGAGAGATGTAACGATAGTTTTATTAATATTTTATGTGCAGGGAGTTCAGTAAATTCTGAACAAATCTTGGGAAACGGGCAGAGTTTGTGTGTTTTGTGGAAGAGGGAGGGAGGGAGGGAGGGAAGGAGGGAAGGGAAGGTTCG
>VWYI01045441.1:56201-68785 GCA_013399455.1 Anthoscopus minutus
GAAAGGAAAGGAAAGGAAAGGAAAGGAAAGGAAAGGAAAGGGAAGGGAAGGGAAGGGAAGGGAAGGGAAGGGAAGGGAAGGGAAGGGAAGGGAAGGGCTGTTTCCCTAGGGAATAAATTTGTTCTCTACTTTATAAAGCTTTCATTGTTCATTCATTTGCAAAGAGACACTTGTACTTTCCTATGAGTCCCTCATTAAATGCACCTTACAAAAAAGCCCATACTACCACATAACTGCAAAACCTCAGCAGAAACATTGCGATTTCTGAAGTCTCATGCAAAATTCAGAATTGTATTTAGCACAGGAGATTGTTCCACTACAATGCATTTCTAGAAATCAACCTGTTGAGAATAGGGACACAAGTGCAGAACTTGGAGGACTAGGCTCAGCCTTCAGTATTGCCTGAATTTTCTATCTGACCAGGAATAAATTCCACTCTTAAGGTTTTACATTTTTAAATTGGGATTATGATAGTGCTGAAAGTCCTGCACATGCACAGCATCAAGTGACAGAAACGGGCACAAGTTGTAGCATTTCTTATCAATTCCATTTTTATCCTAACCTATCCATCTTATCCAGCCCTAAACCACCCTATTTGCAAATCCATTCTTCCTTTTCAGATGACTGCATAGATAAATGCACAGTTTGATATCAGAAAACACTGCATTTTCTTTAGTACTTTACTTGTTTAAAGGTACAATTCCTTTAAAGTTTTGGTAGAAGTCCCTTGGAAAGCCTGTGCCATGACTATCAAAATGGGAGGTTAACATGAAAATAACTTAAAGAGCCTGATACATAATTCATTCTGATCATGTGTTACATTCTTTGGAGTTTTGTTTAAATATCTTCTCTACTTTGAGAACTTCAAGGAACAATATACATTGTCCTACTGATTTTAAAATGAGATGCTTTCTAATATCTGTAATATTTTTCAAAGACTTTAAATAATTTCTGGTTTAAAAGTTTTATCAATTAATCTTAATTAGGAAAATGAATTATTTGGTCTATTTATGCTCTAGCTAGATCATGAGAGAGAGTTGCATAGATATTTATAACTAGGAAGGAATAGACCATTCTAGTTAGTCCAGTTTTGCATTCCTTTAAACACAGAATTTCACCTCATAATCCTTAAAGCAGGGGGAATTATTTTTCCTTACTAAGCAAACCTCATTAGCCCTAAGAATCTCTGATAGAATTTGAGCATATCTTTATGAAAGGCTTTGCATCTTGATTCAAAGATGATTTAAAGATGAGGATGCATTCCTGGTGCCAGCCCATCCCAGTGCTGCAGGCAGCAGAACAGTGGACACATAGGATATTTAGCAGAAAATATAGTGGTTCTTTCTCTTCTGTGCCACATCTTTAAATGTGCCACATCTTCCTCTTCTGTGCCACATCTTCCTCTTCTGGAAGCTCAAAAACAGGTAGAAATATGTCCTTTTCTTTGTCTCTCTTGCCTTTCTTTTCATTAAAATGTCATTAATATGAACATGCAATTTTTCCTTGTTCACTGCACTTGAAATGCCAGTTGTGTCATTGCCCTTCTGCCATTCCATGCTCTTCACTAAAATCACATTGTTCCTTCTTCCTGCAGCCCCTGTAAGCCCAGCACAGCAGGGGAGTACATCCAGGTGTATGGACATCCAGAACCTGACAGGGTCCTCTGCCACTCCCTGACCTTGCTGCTGTGCAGGGGACTGGACACAGAAACATTTCTGTGCACTGCAGATGCTGTGCTAGGCCACATCTGGACTGCCAGTGGGAGCCTGTGGCCCCCAGGGCCAGGCTGGGGGCACCTGGCAGGCAGAGGTTTGCTCAGTGGCAGATGATGAGCTAATGAAGCTTCAGTGATGCTAAATCAGACTTTGGGGCATTTAAAGCAAGGAAGTGAGGTGTCACACAGTCACACTTGGGGGAGGGGAGAAAAAAAATCTTTAAATGATTCCAGATTAGCAAAAGGAATTCCTGAATTAAGTGTGGCTTTAAAATGTCGCTTTGTGTGTTGCAGGCAGGAAGCTGTGTCCTGCTGTCCCATCTATTTTATAGTACAATAATCCCATTGACTTTGTTGTAGTTTTTCCTGATTTACACTCATCTGAAATGAACACAAAGCTCAGTGTTTTTCCAAGTAATCCATCTTTGTTTGTGGAGAAGTACTAGTGAGAGAAACAGCTCAGCCATGCGTAAGGGAAGTCATAATCTGACTGTACGATCTGCAGCAGCACATTGTATTATTAGCTCCTGAGTGTTTTATAGCACAAAAGGACTGAAACATGCCTTTTTTTCCCAGCTTCAGAGAAACTATTTTTTAATGCAGATCCAACCATGTCAATAATCCAGTATACTAGTTTTTCTATTTTGTTCATATTTTCACAGTATGAAAACTTGTGCTGCCCTGGTGTATTTTCTGCAGTGAATTTGAGCTTGTTAAAATTGGAAAATACATTCCAAAGATGTGAAGCTCCTTTCCAGAGACCTTGATTTTTATTCCTTTCCCAAGTTCCTGACGTAGATTATAGCCTTCACTGCCTGCAAGACCTACTGTGTAAATCGTGAGCTCTTTAAGACCAGCATCTGGTTTTAGTGAATCACATTTTCTTCTTTGGTGTATTTCTTTTGCTTCCATTTACAAACACAGGAGGAATGTAAAATTATACAGCCTATGAATGTACAGTTCTAGATTGATGCTGGTTTAGGACCAACTCCAAAATAATGGTTTTTCTGCTGTACACAATGAGTGTACAGAGCTGCACACACAAAAAATGAGATTAATATAATGTATATTTCTTACTCTAGTGTACTTTGTGTGGTGATTGCATAATGAGATGACAAAGATATTATGTATTATTTTATTTTAATTCAAATTATTTTCTGTACATTTGCCCTCAGAAAAGGTAGAAAAATAGAATTATTCCAGTGTTCTTTGAAAAGTTTTAGATTATTTTTTTCTTTACATGGGCATCTCCACTTGAAAGGGATGATCTGCACTGTAATTGCACAGCCTCTCCTAACTCCTGGAATCAGGATTTTTTCTGATTGCTCCACACTTGCTGCAGAGAGCAAACTGAAAATCATGTTGACCATGAATTTTCTCATGGAACTCTGATCTGTGTGATGTATCCTCCTACTGTGTTCCTGTTGTCCTCTTCCTCACTCTTAAGTCATGCTGGATTCATAACTGAGAGTGCTCCAAGGCTGTGACTTCTTCTCTTGTCTTCTCCATGCTTTGGTACAGTTCTGTGTTATCATCATGGTGTCCATAGTGAAATACATGTATCTAGGTATACAAAGTAAATGAGAGACTAACTTTGCTTTAGACAGTTCATTTGTCCTTATACACTCTGCATTTCCCTCTCTGAAAGAAATGCCATGCCACTGCTTGTAGCAGTTTTGTTGGAAAGCTGTACTAATAGCACTGGTATCCACCTTCTGACTAACTGACCTGTGTTATGGATTTAAAGATTGTCAGCTCAGTTCTCATTCCTTTCATCAAGAACCCTTGGGAATATCTGTAATTTTGGGGATTTGCTTTGTAATTATTTTCTATCACAAAATAAAACTCGAGATATATACCTGGGAAACTGAGCAAAATAATGTCTCAAAGTAGGTAACACTGCAGTGATATACAGGGTACAGCTCACCTTTCATAGTATTACTGGAGATGTCAATCTATACTTTACACATTTTTATTTCAGAAATTTAATTTCTTTAAAAAAAAATCTGAAGTAAAAGATACTGAAACATTCTGATCAATATTTTGAGTTAAATATCAGCAGTCCTTGCTGAATGAACCCCTGATTTTTTCATATACTAAATTACTTCAGATTCTGTAGTTGGAAAATGCTCAGAATTCTAGACAAATGCGAATACAGACTAAGATGCCTTCCTTTAGGTGCTTACTTTTGGAAAATATGGCCACCATGTGTAAATACACTTCATTTACATGGTACAGAGAACATATCAGCATCGTTATATTTCCTTTACTGGCTTTAGATCACGCTCTATGCATCTCTTTATGTGCCTGTGCTGGTGTGTAATGGCCGGGCTAATTATAATAATAGATGCAGTAGTGGCTTTTCAGCAGTGGATGGATTTTTCTGAAACTTATTGAGGTCACTAATTCCTTTCATACAGGCTATGAATAGAAGTGATTTTCCAGCACTACCCTAGAAGAAAAATACTCTGTGATTTGTTATCTGTTCACAAATCTTTGTCTCCCAGTTCTCACAAAGTGACAGATAGTCTATTAAAAAAATTAATGTAAAAAGTGATGTACTGCATACAGTATCAAAGGTGTAGGTTATATTTATACTTCATAATAGAACATTCTGTACACTAAAAGTAGTGCTAATGATTCCCCTGTTATAATTTCCAGCTGCAGAAACTGCAAAGATATGTGTTTTATTTAAAACATATTATGCACAGAAGAAGACTCTAATCAGAGTGCATTCGCCTTTGAAAAACCAAAATTAGTGGTAGTACAGACTTCTGAAAGCTTCTCTGATGGTTCAGTGCCAGCCTGTAGCTCATTTTGGTGCAGCTGGAGCTGTCTGTGTCTATTTGAGTAGGTGCTGCTGTGAGTGTGCTAGAGGACAGGAGTACATGTGCATGAATTTGGTATGTGTGTGACAGTCAGTGTGTTTTGGTTTCCTAAAGGGACCAGAAGCCGTATGACACAAGGATTTCACAAAAAAACCCAAATGCCTATCTGTTATAGCCAGCTGGATTATTCCTGGAAGCAGTTTAAAGACTTAGCTGTAACTGGCAGGGTGCCAGTTGGACACCTGCACTTTGTCTGCATTTTCTGTGCTCTTTGCTTTGCAATGAGGAATATTAAGACACCTGAAAGGAGATGTATTTCATGTGTTACGGTAGTGATGATTGATTAGGCAAAGCATTCCAAACCAAAGAGAAAGTAAAAAAAAAATAAACTAACAAACAGAAAGGCATTAGGAAACATATCTGTAATCTTTCTTCACAGGAAACTCTAGAGACTGTTAAAGGTAAGGTTTTTTCTATGGGAAAGGACATTCTCCCTCCTCCCTGTGCTGTGTGGTGACCATTGCTCTTCAGTCACCACTGTTTCTGACTAAAGGGAAGAATGAAGAGCATTTTAGTAATAATAACACTTTCAATATTATTAAGGACTATATAAATAGGGAATGTGGGCTATTAACATGTAAGTGAACTGCCTTTTGGAGGGCATATTAAAATTGTCGTTAAAACTGGTTTTGCTGTCCATCTACATAGCCAGGGAGATCCTTGATACAGATTATCCTCAGAAGAAAGTGTGCTTGGTCATCACCAGCAGGAAAATGTGGCAGTAGGGCACTATTTAGGTGGTCTTAGCATGTATATGCATGTGGAGCAGTAAATGACGTTGTAGTCCTCTTGTCTTTCTCTTCATCCAAGTTGTTGAAAGTTCAAGTAATAAAGGTGCAATATATTCACCGAATTACACTTTAAATGCTAGTTTTAAAAGGCAACATGTGGGTTTTTTTAATATAAAGAAACCAAGGTCAATTAATTTTCAATATGAAATAAATCTAGAATTGAAGTTTAACATTTGCAATGCACATATTATTGTACTGCTTGTCTTCTTAACAAAGTCATAATTTCTTTTTACTGAGACACTAAAAATACCTGTGGCTGTAATACATGTCATGAGTCATAAATCAATAAGAATGTTCTGCAAGACAGTCTATTGATTTAGTGCAATTAAAGTAAAGCATCTATTTTGGACTTCTGGATGTGTGAAAAAGGTAGTGCTTTTGTCCACAGATTGTCTTTTGGATAAAAGATTTGTTCAGTTCTAGGCTGGTATTATTAAAGAAGGATATTTGCTATTTTGCATGTTTGCCTATCTAAGGAAATAAGCAGATTTGGTTAAGAGGAAGGCACTAAAGAGAAGCAGTTTAGGCACTAAAGCAGTTTAGTCAAACACAGAATAACAAATTCTTTATTTAATGTGCAAACATAACAATTTTTAAGATGCGTGGCATCAGTGATAAAGGTATTACCTGAGCAGTATTTACACAATCAATGTGCAATTGAAAATGTGACAATATAGATGAGTTTGGAAATATGTTAATCTAACTTCTTCATTTCAAAAAAGTGAGAGGAGCCACTGACACCATGTGGAAAACTTGGAAAGTGCCTGTGACGCAGTAATTTCCAACTTGGTAGCCTGTTCTTTCTTTCTGACTCATCCACTCTTAACAAGACAGGGTGAAGAAGGAATGGTTTTCCATCAGTCTGCAGTCTTTTAAAGGTGAAAATGCTGTTCCTCATGCTTAAGGCCACGTCCATCACAAAAAGCCATGAAGCAGGGATGACTGAGTTGGGTTAAAAGAATTCATGTCAACAAAATCATACTGTGTGGTTTGAAAACCTGAGAGTCAGGGGAGGCTGTCAACAGCAGAATACACAGTGCTTTGAGGATAAAGGTGGGCAGAGTGTGTCTGCATGCATTCTGTGTCTGGTCATAATACCTAATGTGTCTCTTTGTCAGCCAGGGCCCCCACTGCCAAAATCCCATAAATAGAGACAAAAATGTTCTTCATCTTTTGGGGAGCCAGGAAAAAACCCAGTTGTATTATCTGCTTTCTCGGTATATCTTTTTCCTTCTGAATGATAATGTTTCTGAGAATAAATATTCCTCCTCACCAAATTTTGCAGCAATGTTTAGAAGATCACATTAGGTAAAACAGAATTTAGTATTACCTCCGGAAAGAGAATCTTATCAGGTGGGGAATGAACTACAGGCACGGTACAGGACAGAAAGAGTATTTAAGAATTAAACCTTTTTTTTCAATATTCCTAGAGGTGAAGATGTCCCAAATAATGTGCTAGGAGAGGCAAGAAGCCTCTACATGGGGAAAATGATTCAGATACTGTTTTTTCTAAATAGAATGGTTTTGAAAGCACTGAAACACTTACAGCTTTCTAATGGTACAGTTTCTCAAGGGCAATATTGACCATAGCCATCATAAATAAATCTTTTGTTCCTTCTCTTTCTGAAAAATATGTTTAACAGAATTATGATGTACCATTCCTATTTGTGACAAAAACATTTGAATGGATATTTGAAAGATTTGTTAAGACATTCTGTTCAGCTGCAAAAGGAAAAGCTGTATTAAAAATTCTTTGATTTCATTCAACTTTTTCTTCTGTGAAGTGCTTCTGTTTTGCTCTGGTGTGCATGGTGTGTGCTTTAAAATTAGGATTTCATTCAGTTTCTATGTAATTATTTAAGTTGTCTGCTTTCATTATTGAACTCATTCATAATAAAGTTAGATCCATTAGGGTCTTCTACAGTGCTGTCATTAGCAAATCTGGATTGTTGGATCCCTTTTCTGCAATTAATTGCTTATTATATTTTTTGGTGTCCTAAGTTTTATTTAGAATTACTACTATTATTATTATTTATTATTCTTTTATTTGAAGTAAGTGTTCACTAATAAAATATATTTTGAAGTACTAAACATTCACATAGATACATTGACCCATTCTCCTGATTTCTAGTTTATTTTTCAATAAACAAATTTTTATTCTTATAGGAAATCTATTTATTACATCACAGCATTATTTAAATAAAAATGCTAATTTATGAGGGAACCTGATAACTTTTATGAAGAAAGACTGAGAAATAAATTTGATGTTTAGGTCAACATTTTACAAATAGATCAGCAGAAACTAACTATGAAAAGTGGTTATATACTTAAAATATGCAATCGCACATCAAAAAATCGCATACAGATGTTCAATATCTTATGTGAGATGATTCAACATGTCTGTGTAGACTTAAGGTCTAATCAGTCTCAAAGTTTTTGTGTTTATTGCTATTCAGTGTATCTACTGCTTGTTTAAAATATGTTCTATCAGTCTGTTTGTGCTCAAGTGCCTGTAGCATAAAACCACAGTAGTCTCAATAAGCCTGTGATTGAAGGAGATGAGCAATGAAATAGTATCTTGGTTTTTAGAGTGTATTTTTTGTGTAGCAGCAATAAAAGTACTGATGGAATAATTTTACAGCATTGTGACATTCACACTGTTTTCTGTGGTTGTGTTTTGTTCCTATTTGGGCTCCAGTCTTCCAAGGGGTGGTTATTTGGAAGAACCTCTACATGCAATCAGATCCCTTTTTAAAGACTTAAGGAGTCCTCACAGGTCCAGAAGCTTGTCCAATTGTGGGCAAATACAGAACCAAGGCCTTGTTGAACACTCAGGACTTAAATGAACGCCAATAATTTTTATTGTATTTAACAATTTGAGAATTTTCTAACTGCATCTGTTTGTGGCATTTGAAGTTGAGAAGACTGAAGAGGAGATTGTCTCCATTTTGAGGCGCACAATTGTTATTTATAATTGTTTTGGTATATTATCTACTCTACATTCCCTGTCTTTAGTAAGTTGTTTTTTCAAGAATATTACCTGTTGCTGATCTGATCTTCAAAACATCATCTACTTTTCCTATAGGTTTTAACTTACATGTTGTGTTTATAGCACTGTGAAAGTACAACTTCATAGTAAATTGGAAAATGATACTGCAGTAATTATTGAGTCCTTGTGGCATTAGAAACATTTCCTCTGTAAGATATGAAAATTCTAACGACCTAGATAAGCACTTCAGTAATACCACCATTAAAGGCCTCTAAAATCTGAAGGTCTACTTGGAGACCTACCATTTACGTCTCCTTATTATTGCTTCATAAGTTATTCCTTGCTCTTCATTATACTTAGGAAACTTGGGCTTTTATTAGAGAAACAACTAAAATGTGAGCAGGCAACCAAATGCTATGACTACAGTAGAGATTTCTGTGTTGGTATGGAAAAATTTATACTGAATTACTCAGGATCATAACTCTTATACCATGACATAATATTTAAGATGTTACAACTTGTATGTGAGGAAGTAATATAGTCTCAACTATAAAACCCAACAAAAAACAGAGCTTTTTCCTTTTCCTACATCAGTTGAAGCAGCATGTTTTGACATAAGCGACTTTAAAAAAAACACAGGCAAAGGGTATGAAATAGGGTCCACATACCACCAATCTTATTTCCAGCTAAAAATGGATCAAATGGTAGGCACATAGTGTTTGGAAAGGTCTGACAATTTCTGTGTCAGTTGCTTGAGTTAAGAGAAGATTCATGTAACTTTGTGCAGGAGACAGGGCACTACAAGCCAAACAGTGACATAAAGTTTATCTGTGCCCTTTGGCCACAGCTTTCAGCTTTCCAGTAAAAGCATTTCCTACATCCCCATTGCAAGCACCAGGCTCCACTGTCCTGTTCTTCAGATGCCTATAAAGCAAAACTTTGGTGTTTTCTCCCTTGTGTTGGTTGCCTGTGTTGGACAGAAAAGGAAGAGCAACTGCTTTCTTCCTTTTTAGCCCACAGTTCTTTTTCTTCAGCAGCTCTGCTGGGTTGACCTTGCCTGGATGCCAAATACCAAAGTTTGATACTTGGAGTGGCTGTGGCTGTTGTGTCTTGGTGGCTGTGGAGCTTAAGTTACACAAATCTCGAACATTTTCCCAAAGCTTTCTGCATCTGTGTTGATGTGCACAGAATTAAATCTCTATCCAGGCTTTAAACACACCCTGGCTTTAGGTGGCTCTGGGTTTTAATACACTGTCAGCCCTGATAAACCACTTCCAGAGGCTGCTTCTGCAATTCATGAGTTCTTGGAAGACTGCTAAGGAATGTGAAAATCATCTGAGGAAGGAGATAACTTATTGTTGTGCTATAATTTGACCTGGACATTGATATCAAGTTACTATTCTTCATACTGAAGCTAAAAAATACATTTACAAATAAAACCAAGAGCATTAGAAAAATATGCTGAAAAGTTTTCTGCACATTTGCTTTCACTAGTGACTGATTTCAATAATTAGCAACTAACGTACAGATCCATATTTGTGACTTCAGATACCCATGTTTAACCAAGTATTAATTTAAATTGAACATAATTTATCATGTTGATTTTCAGCAATATTCTCTTTATTGCATTGGTATGCAGTGAGTAAAATTTGAAATGGGAATGGAAACTCTAAGACTTTTTTATTCTAATGAACTTCATTCTGCTATTTTAAAGTCGCTAGGTTCCAAAATTTTGAGACATTGGGAAAACTGAGTCTGAGTTATGATAAACCCACTGAAATCAAGGCTTAATTTAGTATTCCTGCATACAGGTCCAGGTATCTGAAAACCTATGGTTATATTTAAATATGGCCCAATCTATTGTAATCTGATAAAGTTTCCAAATCCCATGTTTTGCAATCATGCAGAATAGGTGACAGTTTTTTAAAATAATGGCTTAAACTAATTATTGGAAACTACTTTTTCTTTATGGGGTCCTTTTAAAGCTGGCCATTGTTTATGCAGTGAGACCTCAGGTGTCAGCAGCTCAGTGGAGATGCTTGGGATGGCTCAAGTCCACAGTTTAAGCTGGTTCAAGAGGGCTTTCAAGGAAGAGTCACTTGCTTCCTACTGTTAGAGTTTTGCTTTCTCAGGTCATTTGACAACTCATATTTGATCCAGAGGAGCTACACAACTGCATTTATGCTGATTTAGAAAGAGCAAGGACTACTGAGTTTATGCTGCTTTTGAAACAGATTAGACTTGCAGAAAAATTCCTGGACTGCCAATGCCTAACCTGGAGAGAAAAAATGCATCTCCCAATATAGTTAAGCTATCAAAAATATTTTGACATGAAATTTTTGAAATAAAAATGTGTATTCGAACAGGATCAATACTCTGTGTCATATGGTTATGGCATCTTTGATCTAGTACTAGGAATCCTAAAGCTGGGTTTACTTTATCACTGAACCTCATCTGGGAGTGAGCATAATCATCCACATGGGAGTTTTCTGTTTGAAAACCCAGAAAAACAGTGATACCTGGTTTGTTTCCACTTGTAATGCCACCAACCTTTATTTTCTAATAGCTGATTTTAATACATTTATGCAGTAAGTAAAGACATTTATAGAACCTATATTTATCATATATTAGACTGAACTGAACTGAGATCCAGCAGCCTAGAATTGCTGCAAGTCATTCCAGTACATTGGATAATTACTTACATTGTTTAAGAGACAGAGATAAACATATAGTAGAGGTATCAGTGAGGAAGGTCTTTAACTGTTGTAAATTGTTAGAAATTTCTATGGAGAACATTTATAGTAGCTTATGTTTTAATCAATATTGTACATGTATTTATGGTCTAGAGTGTTATACTACTTATGTTAAATGAGTAATAATGACATTAAGGCAAATACTAAAGAGGAAATTAAATTCTAGTGAAAAGCAGATCTTTACCTGTGCTTAATACTATTGATTTTAGTAAGAATATATATGAATCCAGTTATTCTTTCCCTTAAATGTTAATCAGAACTGGTTTTATTAAATGCAACCTAAAGGAGAGATTGTGTAGGCTGTATAAAAGGCTTTTGTTTTGGTCAAGTTTTGTTATAATTCTGACAGTTTTGAGTTTCTACACTTAGAAATCAGTATTCTTTCCTCCCGGTGCATATTTATTATATAAAAATAATGGGATTCAGCTAATCTTATTCATTCTCGATAGAGTTAAGAGGACTTAGTGAGTCAAGTTACTCATTCTTTAATATCATGCTCATTAAACGTGAAATGCAACAAAGTTAAAATAGACATCACTGACCATGGGTGATATATACCCATGAGCCATAGTCTTGCAAATTCTTTTTCTCCTTCTGGAGTAATTTTCTGAGATCTTGAGGCAGCTTATGTTACCTACCATGACATGCAGTTGCTAGAATCTGAAATGAGATGAGTTAATGGCATTGCATTATCTCCTGATGACAAATCCATTAGAATATGTCACTGCTCTCACTTCTAATTCTAGTCTCTGCTTGTTTGGTGCTCATTGCAAAGGAAAATATGCAAGTTTTTATACTTCCATTTCTTTACAAATGCTTTGCATAGCTTTATAAGGCTGAACAATGCATTGAAATGAAAGCCTAATTCGTGTGTTCTAAAGGCTATACATAGATTTGTTGTCTTAAATTATTTAAAATCCTCTTTGTCAACTGGAATGACCTACAGTATATAATTCATAATTCTATTAATTATTAATTGCATGGGTTATTTTACTCTAAAATGAAATACTTAGATAACTATTCTATACTCTTCTTGAATAATCTGCATAATACCAAGGCAAATTTTTATTGTTTTTTCCTCTGTCTTAAAAGATTTGGGGTGGCAGAAAGAAGCATTCTTGGTCCCCATTTTCACTGACTCTCTCTGGACAGGGGTAGAGGTGGGACACCACTGCAGAGCCTGGGAACAGCTGTTCATTCCTGCATTCCCTAGGATGTGATGAATTAGATTAAACTGGCCCTTCAGGGTGGCATCACTTATGGAAATCACTGTTCAAACACAGGGCAGCACTGAGCTGGGAAGTAGCACAATGGTTGGCAGACACCATAACCTGTCTAGCTGTTGAGTTTTAATTCTGTTTTTTGCCTCCTGATTTCAGTGCAATAGGCATGAATGATTTGTACTGAAAAATAGAAAAGAGATTTGTCTGACTTTGGTGAGACAAGGGC
>VWYI01045442.1:2185-40934 GCA_013399455.1 Anthoscopus minutus
TAGACCCACCATTTTTAATTCTAAGGTCTGTAAAAATGGCTCGTGAGCCTGAAAATGTATTTGCTGCCATTGTGTGGCACTTGGCTAGGAACTTAAAAGTAGAAAGACTAAATTTTATGGAAACCAATCTTAACAAAGAGAAAGCCACAGGTTAGAGGATGAAGATGACAATGTCATCAAGAAAACGGAATGTTTGTAAGGTCTAATTTTTGAACCTGGAACATTTCACATGTTCACCTTTCATATTTCAGGATTTCATATGCCTCTAATGAAGCACTTAAAAGAAAGTTCAGTGAAAACAGGAAAGTGAAATTGTTTTCTTTAACAAGGTCAAGTAACCACGTGCTTGAGCAACTACTGATTAAAAAAAAATTAATCAAATAACCAAAAAGGTCCGGAGAGATTTGCTTTCTTTTTAAATGAAAACCTTAGTTACACACAAAATTTTAAAATAAACACTAGCAGCTTCCTGACAATAACACCCAAAATATAACAGCATCCCACAGTTCCTCTTACCACTTCAGAGTTAAGCCTTTTCAAGAAATAAAACCCAGATAGGTCCACAAAAGTGAGCTATAAATTCCAACATACCACACACACAGTATGTGATAAATACCTCACCTTTGTTGCACCCAGGAAATGATATCCAGCACAGAATTATTTCACTCCACAGAGAAGTTGCTGAGCTTCAATAGTTATGGCAAAGTGAGGATGAGGTAAAAGTAAGCAAAGCCATGCTGAGATGTGGGGAACATGTGGCAAACATATGCACAAGACAGACCAAGAAAAAGCTTTGTGTATGAAAAGAAGGAAAAAAAGCCAGTAATGTTCCTTATGTTTGCAGGCTTTGTGGTTGCTCTTTTGTGTAGTCCTTCCTCCCAGCCTTCTATTATCACTAAGTTAAAGCCCAGCTCATGACTAACCAGCTGCACCTGTAACTCTGCACAGGTGTGCACACAAAGGAACCTTTTGTTCACAGCTGACTCTCCTCTACTGAATATGCAAAAGCCATTTTAACGTACAGTTTCAGCAATTTGTTCCCACCGGAGTAGCCAGCACATTCTCTGACCACCTTCACCCTTAAGGGAAAAATAGAGCAGTTCTTCACAAGTTTACCCATTTGTACTGAAACAAAATCCACCACCTTGAAAGCAAAACTAACAAAACACGTGCACTGATGATCTGTCCAAATCTGTCTAAGCCTAGGTTATTTCCTGGGCTTCTGAAATACATCAGCCCACTCTTGCTGTCTCACCTGGCTTCAAATGCAGCCCATGCACTGTCATTCTGAGCCACAAGAATTGGAATTCTCGTATGGAGAGCATCAGTGATGTCATCAGGCTGAACAATACTCAAATCCCTCTCTTACTAAGGAAAAACATAGGCACTTGCCCAATTACATTGCCTGGCAAGCAAGGTCCCCAGTACTTGTCATACAGCTGGACTGACTGGGCAAGAAGAGGCATAAAATAGGCCAGTGTTTCTTCTTTTCATTGCTTGATCATATGAGTCTCTTCATCAGCATCATAGAACTCCTCATCTTCACTTCCACTCCCTGTTGAGCTGTCTTTGTCTCCAGACTAGAAGCAAAAAGGAAGTAGTTAGTTATACTGAAGCCACTAAATCAATCTCAACATACATGAGCATTAACCATTACACTTCTATGGAATGCTGGTAGAGAAAAAGAGAGAAGTACAGGTCAAAATACTGTATTAAAACTTTGTAAAAGACATTACGTGAATTCAGATTTAAATCCAATTTAAATTCAAAGTATCCTTAAAAGACATGGGGTTGTAATTGGGAGGGACTTTCTCTGTTCCACCAGTACACTAGAGAATATATGCAGGAGTGACTGTGGTTCTGAAGCTAGAAAGTGGTAATCTATTAAACTTTCCTATATTTACTCTAAGGTGGAGTCTCTCTGAGGACAGCTACTGGAAACACAGTAGCTCACCAAAGCTCAGAACACAAATATTACTTGTTTAGGTAAAGCTTCTCCATGCTGAAGTAATAATTTTCCTTGAGTAGCACAGACGTTTTACTGTGCAAGGTGAATTAAAAAGATCCCCCTGCAACACTGAATGAAAGTGTTATGGAAAAGGAAAAAAGCATTACCACGCTGTATGCTCAGAAGGTAAAATCCCTGTTACAGGCATACCTACTCCAGTCAGAGTCCTTTCCACAACATCATTTATACCATACACCCAAAATAAAGACAGCCATTACAGCTAATTCATTTTTATTTGGCCTGTGTAGCATTTTTCCATGGAACTGACACAAATTATTTCAGTTAAAAATATTCTCCTGCTAGAATACACTCCATCTAATTTGATTTTCTAGGATTTTTCCCCAGTATGCTTGCATCCATCCTAAGACCTCTGCCTGCCTAGTCATATGCTAAGAACAGTGAGAGAGAGAGGGTGAAAAACAGAGAAATGGAAATAGTGCTCCAGACTGACAGTACCATGCAAGCAAAATCTGTGGCTTTAGATCTCCCTTCAGAGGAGCTTTGCTACAGCAATGTGTGTTAACTGCAAAGGAATTTCAAGCAGTTTGAACACTATGACCTGTCAGAAGATGTAAGGGGAATCATGTTAGGCTTTTCTTCTTAGACTTCTAAAACTGTTTGAGGAAAGTCAGGCTATCACTGGATGCTGTCCAACTTGAATATGACATTCGTGTATGTTAACAGGAACAAAACCTTCATTCTGGGCAATCAGAACACACATTATCTTTAAAATGGTACAAAAGGACAATGGATTCCACAGGGGGAATTCAGGGTATGTCAAATAAATTCTACATCTTTCTCACAACAGCTTCATAAGACCTCTCATGGCCTTGTCAAATAGGGTTAATGTTTAACAGCTTTCCATTTTATCAGCACTTTCTTTGTGAGCTTTAAAATAAAATCCCTAATGTGTCACAGACATTCCAGATACAACTTCCCTGAAGTTACAGGATTAGTTAAGGCCTGGACAAATGACTTTCCTATTTAGACTCAGTAATTTTAATCCATCTGGGCAAAATATTCCTGAAGAACATTCGGAATAATACCCCCTTTCATGGGTTCTGTTCAGGCTGGGAATTTTAAGAAGCCCACAAAAGCACAAGCAAAGAAGATTTAAACCTGAGAGGACTGACTGACATAAGCAAACGAATTTGTGGGAATACTAATAGACAATTATTATTTTTGCCTCATAGGGCAATACTGACTGTAGTTGGTTAAAGAATAAAAATATAACTTCCCACCTCTAAGCTGTAACACCTGCACCGCTTACAAAAATTGCTCACGTTGGTAAACCATCTGCACAATTAAGACATAATAATCATGTAATTACCAAAATAACAGCTGATGTAAACGTATATGATGGATTTGTGTAGTCAGCAAGAATGTGGTGCCATAACACATTATCCAGTATGGTTGAAAATGTTTATAAAATAAGCATGTAAAGTAGCTGAAGTACAAAATTAACAGTTACAAGGCTGCCTTCTTCAGCCTTTCTTCAAAGGATGTTTTTGTCACTAAACTGTTACAGCTAAACTTGGTAAACAAGGTAACACATTGAAGATCCTCATAGAAGTAAATGTCCCTATTCTAAAAGTATGTGATTTTCATGAAAATAAGTATGGCTACCTGTGAATCTCAAGAGTGCTTGACCAACAGCTATTCAAAAGAAATCCTGGCATCACCAAGGATCCTGTTTCATCTCAGCCTAATGGGGCAACTAATGTTGTTTGTTACAAGTTGCCTTTCAAGTCTTCTGACTACTTATTCTATTTGTGTAAGCCCCTCAATACTTAAAAAGTTTTGGGACCAGGATTTAAACTTTAAAACTTTACCCAAATTCAAACACTCCCAGCTCTCTAGCTACTTCTTTCTAATCCCAGCCCTTTCACAGAGAAGTAACCACGTCAAAAAACCTCCACGTGACTGGAAGTTACAGATACCTAGAGAGGCATCCAGGAGTTTAACAAAGTAAAGTGATCTGAAAAACACAATTCAAGGAAACCTCATTGAAAAACATCCTGCTGCCACGTTTATTTATGCTGATACCAGAGAGTTTTGTAGTTCCAATGCTTTCAATGAATCTAATTTCCCAGAGTCAATGGTGAGAGAGATCTCAGAGGTTAGTCTGGCTCTAACTCATTCAGAGCCTGTTGAGGACAGACCTAGTAAGAGCACTGCATAACAGCTGGGGCTGGTCAGAAGTAGTGGGCTGCCTCTGAGAGCAGCCCTTCACAAACAGGCTTCTGGTTTTATTAATATCTAAGGCTTCTCAAGCTTCAGTGTCCAGCTTTGGCTGAAGCACACTGCAGCAATCAGTCTTAGAGATTAGAGCTGCACAGACATCACTTTATCCCAAAGGGAAATGTTGCAAGCTTGCGGCCTTGAAGGGATGAATTAATCCAACTATATTTCAGCCTGCATTTCCAGAAAACATTTCAGACATGATGGTAGGGTTGCTACACTATCTTCTCCTTGGCAACTATCCTCCACAGGCCAAGAATCACTATCCTAATCTATTCAGAGTGGCAGAACCAAGCTGACAGTTGAAATGAACTCAACATAAAAGTACTAGGAAAAGAAAGAGTATACCTGTGAACCATCTAGGGCTTGCAGTGACATGGCTTCATCACCCAGCCTCCAGTAGGAGCACACCTGCAGGTCTGAAATAGTTTCTAGCAAAGGGCTGTTTAGGGTCTCTGGCAACAACAGGCTTAACAGCCCGGACAACAGACCAGTTGCTCCAAACACAATGTAAGGCAGAGACCACTGTACAGATTTCTGGAAAAAATAACAGAGTTAGGTTGAGATTGGTTCCTTTTAGTTCATGTTGCATATTAAAGGACCTAGCCTTTACAACCATTCCCTCTGGCAGTATTTGTGTTCCCATTTAGTACAAAAGTCACCAATTCTTCTGCTGTGTGGTTTTTTGTTTGGTTGGTTGGGATTTTTACCAGTATTGTCAATTGTATCTTGTCAGTACTATTAGAACTCCATAGATTTTGCCATGAACTTTAAAAGAAATGTCTGCTGAATGTGAACTCAATTCCTGCCTCAAACATACGTACTTTTTAATAAATGCCAAAACCCCTTTGTAGCAGGGAATAGATACCCCAGAAACACAGACATGTTGCTTGGAGATCTCCTGAGATCACTTCGGCCAACCACCTACTCTAAGCACAATTATAGCCTCAATTAGATCAGGTCGATCACTGCTTCACATCATCAAATATCACAAAAACTCCAAGGGTGGGGATTTCCCCTCCAAGTAGATTGTTCCAAGCTGCATTATGCCTCTCAAAAACATTATTTTCCAAATTTCCTACCTAACTGCCAAGTCAAAACTTGTGATAAGCATATGCTAGCAATGTGGGATAGTGTCAAAAGCCTTACAAAAGCCTTCCCTGCTCTCCTCCCTTTCCTCATCCATACTGCCTTCTGTGATTAAATGGCTGTCAAATCAAGTGGGCTGAGAAGGAATTATCCTCAATAAATCCACGTTCACTGATCCTGATTACCCTTCTTGCCTTCACACGTTTATAGACAGACTCTGGGAGGTCATGTCTCAATCCTCCCATAGACTGAGTGACAGGTGCTCAGCCTGTAGTATCCAGGTTCCCCCTTCTGCTACTGAAGACACACACAGAATTAGCCATTTTCCTCCCACAGCTAGCAGTGATCCTTTGCTACAACTGTAGTTTATCACAGATGACGAACACTTGCTTCACTATCACAACCATTCTTCCAGAATCTTACCCCATTGAAAGGAAAGCTTTCAGCTCTAAGTGTTCTTGAACCTACTGCTCCTCCTACTGTTTGCTGGCCTTCTGCTTCCTCAACTGCGCTGAGTGCTGGAGTCAAGCTTTGTCTCTCAAGACCAAAGCACAAGCATTTCAGCTTATTCCGTGTCACCCACCAACAGGATGCCCACCCCATTCATCAACAGGCATTTTCACTCAATTTCCTCTAGCTGACAGAATTCCTATTTGTGCTCCTTGCTAGTTTTAGCTTCTACTGAGCTTTGGCATTCCTGGCATCACCTGTGACAGCCCAAGCAATGTTTATACTCCTTATTGTCTTCACACTAAAGAAGGTTTATTTTAAAAAAGGGAAAGAGTTTAGCTGTTTGTTTCAAAACCTCACATTGTAGAGAGCAATTCCAAATTGAGGAAAATAACAGGCTGTGATCAAATAAATGACCAACATTTCATCTCTTATCTCAGCAGTTAACATCTCCTGTTTTTAATATTATGACATCTCTAGACAAAAGACACTGAAAATGCATTAAAATACTGGAAGAAATTATGAAACACAAAAATAATGGATTATTTTCTCAAATCAGGGTTCATCTGTTTTTTAACCAGAACTGCTTTCATTTTCATGGAACCCCTTCAAACATTATGATCCAAGATTTGTGTCTCATGCACTATCAAATCTCTGGCAGATACAACATAATGGATGCCCCAGCTGCACCTAAAAGCTGCCTAATAAATCCACCTGGTAGACTGGCAGCAGTCTTGGCTTTGCCTGTTGTTCCCCAGAGGCACTCACGCTCTCACCTGCCCAGTGCTTCATTCTGCAGATTAAAAGGCTCCCTGTGCTCACCTGCCCTTCTGCTAACTTTCTGCCTCACACGTAAGATGGCAAAAGGCAGAGAGGAAAATTACCTGAGATGAAATCTGTCACATTAAAGGAATTGTCACTGGGCCTCAGCAAACAGCTGGGAAAAACTGGCACACTTTTTACCTGCATACACATAACACTCTAAGTACAGGAACATAACGGAAATCAGCCCCATGTTTTGTTCTTCAGAATCTTTCCTTGACTTGCCAGTGTATCAGATCTCCACATCACCTTCATTTACTGAAATATGAGCTGCTTTGCTAATATTTGTAACTCATGGATATTTCATGAAGTGCACTGACAGTAAAACTAATTTTTTCTCAAAAATATGTGTTACTGAGCCTAGATGCTTAATTTTGATGCAGTAGCTCTTTTAACCACACAGGTCTTTTGCTATTGCTTGTGTAGGGCTTAAAATTTGAGTATTAAAGATGGTATTGCCGTCTTGGTGATTTGAAATTATCATATTTTAAGGTCCACTAGCTAGGTCCCAAAATTCCTACAGAGCTAAAATAACTTCTAAATTAAATAATGCTGAGATTTTGCCTAATGACACAGACGATACTGCAATGCCTTTGGCCTACCATGATAATGTTAAAATAGGCAATTTATGTATCTTAATTTATATGAAATTTATCCCAAACATTCCGACCTCCATAAGCCTCTGATACAGCAGAGCCACAAACAAAAATATACATAATGGAAGTTCAGACAAACCAATGAAGGGACAAAAGGTGCAATGATTCCACCAACACGGGAAAACATGGAGCAGGCACCCATTCCAACATTCCTATGAAAAAAACAAAAAATAATTAATCTTTCAAAAAGTGTTATTGAGCAAGGAAAAATACTCATCAGTCATGACCCTGAGCACATTAGCTGGCAAAGAAAAGTAAAATGTAACTGAAAGCAGGAATGAAACATGTTTTTGTGATTAAAATGAAGCAAAAATCCCCTTTACATTCAGAATTTTTACAAACACACATAGGCAAAACAAGTGTGATTCCAGTTCACGCATCTTGCCTCTGTCTGAAGCTCTGTCCGAATTAATTTATTCAAGTCTGACTTATCAACAGATTTACCCACTCATGAAAACCACCACAGTACAGTTTCACTGTACTGTACACAGTTTCAATGTGCACATTTGACCATCAAATGCATCCATATGACAGAAGCTTTGTCTCCTCTGCCAGCACAAGTTGGGGGTACTTTTGCCCCTAGTGAGTGAAGCCTTCCTGTTGCTCACACACAGCCTGTGAAGCATCAAGTCACTTTTACAAAACTTATTGACCAGTCATCTTCAATGTTCCTGGTTAAGCATGTAGGATGATAGTGTTGTTTGGTTTTATAAATCACCCATTAAAAGAAATATCAGCAGTGCTATAGTTATCCTCATTAGAAGAAGGGGAGCTGTAAACAGGTCGAACAGCTAAAGGTCTATTTTACTGTTACACAAATAAATGGTTAGTCTGAAGAGAACACTGCAAATTTGATGGAAGAGGGAGTGAGAAGATGATAAGGGAAGAAATTTCAGATGTAAAACTACATCTAATCATTATATGTAATGAAAAAATTCAAAATAAAAACTTTAATAGGAAAAAGTAAAAGAAATAAAGATCATGTAAGAGAAACAGAAAAATGAAGACTTAAAATTACTTGTGTTACCTGATGACTGTGGGATAAAGTTCTGATGTGTAGATGTAGACAATGTTAAAAGCAGCACTGATTGTCAGTTTTCCCAGCAAAGACAGAGAGCGACTATTCACCACTGCAAATACTCCAGTATCTGAGAGAGAAAACGTGACCCTTGTAATGCTTTTGAGCACTCCAATACACCTCTAATCATCTCAATCACACAATAGTATGGTGTGAAAAGGAATCTAGTGAAGAATCTAAAAGCTGAATCTACAACTCACTATTTTTGGTCTACCACTAATTAAATACTAAATTAGTTCTATCAGAAAGTTGAAGAAGAGTATAACAGATACATTTTCCAAAAGTGAGCACATTTTTTTTTAACAAGACTCCATTGTCATTTCTATAGTATGATAGTATTCTTCTAACATTATTACTTTAAAAGGAAGATGCTGTAAAGAATCATACCAGATTTCCCATCCAGCTTGGTTTGTTGAAACAGCCAGTGCTAATTTGCTTTTAACAGGCAAATCAGAGCTCATGCCCAGTGAAGAGAGGTGCTTCCTTCTGGCCAGTGAGCCCTTTCACTTCACAAGGCACTTCACCCTTGCCTGAACTTGGGCAGTTCAGTACACAGCTGACTTCCTGTCCTGGGGTCTCACAGTTCAGTCCTCTCAAACACTTGATGACTGGTACCAGCCAAAGCAGAATATTTTCAAGTGTCCATGCTCTAGCACCTGCAATAATTCTTAAAACTTGAATTGCACCCCTTTAGAAAAGCTTTACCTATTAGACCCACTGCCCTCTACAGCAAATTCTATACTCTGTCATACATGTTTAATTTCTTGAATCACTCTTCAAGTGTTTGAAACATTCTCTCACTTTACGAAAGGTAATATACATCCACAGATCTTACAAGCAAAGTGAATTTATCTCAGTGGTTTCAAAAAGAAAAACTGCTATGCAAGCTAAAAATTAACATTAGTGCATCTTTACAAAAAAGATGTTTAATTTCACATTTTTTAAACACTCCCTAATTCAGAAGTTTATCAGAATGCTCTCTGAGCTGTAAATTGTGTGGCCACATTACTACTACCACAACCACACTACTCTTGAACATTACACAGCAGTGTGGGACAGATGGAAACTTGCTCCATCACTCAGTTCTTCAGATCTTCTGACACTGACCTTCCACTTGGAGTGATACATTCAACTTGCTTGGGTACTATGTACACTAACCCATCATGTAGCTATTGGTGATACCGTAAGAAATATGATTCATTTGGATTATGTCAAAAACACCGGAAAGCAGCAGCTGATGTACACAGAAATAAAGGGCAGAATCCAAAGGCAAAACTTCAAATCCAAACCTTCCTATCAATATTTCTCTAAGATCTTAGGGAGATTACTGCTTATTCAGATATTGAGCTGGCTTCTCTGGCTTCAGAAAATGAGACTCACATATGATATGAGTCTAATCTTCCAGCAGCCATCAAATTGTTATGCTGTAGGATGCTGCTTTTACCAACTCTTACCACATACTCCAGAAACAAAAAAATAGCTACCTCTCTTCTTAGGCAGAAACATGACAATAAGACAAGCCAATCCTCCCAGGAACAGAAATGCACTCAGTGTTCGCTTCCGACCAAACCTGATACACAAAGATAAAGGTTTATATTCTGCATTAGATTTGTGGGTTGCAAAGTAATGAATCCTCTGAATTCACACTGACTCTTTATTTGCAGTTGGGAATTCTGAATACCATCTTCCACTAACACTTCCTCTCACACCGTTTTTAAACAAGCCTGTGCCGTTTAAATTAAAAACTTAACAAAATGAGTGCCAACTTTACATAGCAGCCGACAATTTCTAGGATTTGGAGTTGCTTCCTGCTGTGTGTGTGACATTTGTAAACCTCCTCAGGAGACACAGGGAGAAAATTCCACAAAAACTGAGAGACCTTGTCCAGAGTATCGTGGTTCAGGAAAAGGCTGAATATCTGCTCTGCTCACACAGTAGCTCACACAGGTACTGCTGTTGCACAAGACCACAGGACAGCCCCAACAGAGTGGAGTCGGGATAGCCCTGTCCCAGCAGCGAGGATGGGATCACGGGGCAGTGGTGGGAAGGACGCTATCTAGTGTTAGCCTGGAGGCAGCGCAGGTTCCTCGGAGCTACATCAACCCCACCTAAGGCAGAGAGGGATGGCTGGCTCACCATTAGCTGAGTGACTGAGAACAAGTTAAACTGCTCTTTGAAATGGAGATAAATCAATGGCACTTTCACACTGAAGCAGGAAGCCCCACGCAACAGATAAAAGCTAGGAGATGTGATGCATAGAAAACTTATCTTTGAGGAAAGTTTTTAAGAAATCCTGGATGGGTTAATAAATTCCATACTTACCATTTTTGGTTAATCAAGTAAATACAGATTGGGTACGCTGGGATTTCTATCAAGCCTGACAGGGCTAAATTGGCATAAATACTTCCACCTAAGTCACCCACATTAAGGGTGAGACCGTAGTAAACCAAGCTGCACACAAACCTGCAAAAGAGAGGACAAAATAAAAGTTAAATCAGAGCTGATACTTTGCCTGCTGAATAGAAGTACTGGTCTGGCACAATACACTACAAACGATATTTAATGTTTCAGCAGATTGTTCTAAAAAGTTTCTCTGTAAGCATATGATGCCTTCTAGACAAATAAACCATTTTGTCTCAGCAAAGACCCAGTTCCTAACTTACTACTGAGTAAAACCGAAAACTACACTTACAATGTGCATAAACCAGTATAAAGTTAAAATACAATCATGACTATATTATTTAACTTCAGAAATGTCTTTGTCCCTTTTTTTAAAATCAGGTTACTTTCATCCAGTTTTTCCAATTGTGTGTAAACCAAATTTTTCAAGCAGTTCAAACAACACTTCAACCTTCTTTTCATTTCTACGCCCTGTCCATTTTTATTCATTCATTCTCCAACTCTGTTTAACTTTTCTTTTGTAACTGTACTGTCATGTTAGCCCCCATAAATGGACTTGTCGTTACAGAGGAAAGAAACTGGTCACTAATTCATTCTGCAGCAAATCGGCAATTCTGATTTAAGAAACAGAACAATCAACTATTTATTCTGCAGTAAGTACTTGGAAAAGCAACACAAACAGCTCAGTGCTGTATGCTGACAAAACCATTTGTTTTGTTCTTAATTGATGCATCATTCCCACATATATGCACTACAAAAGCAACTATATGAGCAGCAATGCCTGAGGACCTGCACACCAGGTCACACATACTGTTTTTTTAAAGTAGCTGCAAAAGACTTCAGGGCTAGTGAGATATCTGAAAAAAAACCAGGCACTTTTGGAGCTAAATTTCTGCTAGTGACTAGAGGGAGCATCACAGGCTCCTGCTCCTCACTACAGCAACAACCAGCACTTTTTCTTAAGAACTGTTGCCTACGATGTCTACTCATTAGACAAGGTAGGCCACCCACCTGCTAATGGGCTCCTTACACACAAAACAAGGAATAATCCATGTGAAGAGATACTGACAGCTCTGGGCCTAAGAGGAGGACACTGTGACAAATCTCAGCAGCCTTGTGGGTCAGAACAGAAGTGGCAGTTCTCAACTATTTTCAGACTCAAAACACAAGATAGAAATGCAGAGATAAAACACCTCAGAACTGGACTGTAAAATGGCTTTGTGCTAGAAATGCACTATGGAAATACTGTAACAGATACTTCTATACTAGAAAGGATCCTTTTTCAGGTACAGTGTCCCTAACAATCTGTAGGACAAGGCAATTCCCAGCACTGTATTCTCTCAAAGGCTTAAAGAGGTCGCAGTAGCACAGCTGAGTATTTCCAGTACCAGGTGAACATCATGATCAAGGTGCGTCCCAGGAGAATCCTGTATCGGAACAGGTCCAGAAAGCTGCCAGCCTCTCTGGAGCTCCTCTCAGCTGGGAGTTTTAATGAAAAAGTGCATTTCTGCTTGTGGTTCCTCTTTGCAATGAGGTAGAGGGCATCTTCTGCCTCGTTCAGACGGCCCTGGGAATAGAGCCAGCGGGGGGACTCAGGAATGAACCTGAAAAATACACAGACACCTTCAGGGATTTTCTTCTCTACGACAATGGACTTGTCTAAAGGAATAAGGCTGAAATGCACTTCAGTATAATAAAGAGTTTTCAAACAACCCTTCAGGTTTAAAATTCACTTACTGAAACAGAAACAAAGCATGTTGAAAGGAAACGTAAGCCATACATAATTTAAATAGCAAGAAATTACAGTGAGTGTAGACATATACACACATAGAAAGAACAACAATGAAAGTTATAATATGATTAGAATCCTGTCTTCGGAGAATTAAGAATAAGAAGGCACACATTACTACAAGTAACACAGCATGCTTTTCTAAGACCTACTAGATCCATTTCTCATTTTCTGTAAGACCAACTTCCACTTCCCATTTATTAGCTTTTTTTGCCAAATTCTCTCCTGTAGATAAGAAGGCAGAAACTACGCAAAGGTCATGCATGTGCATTGTTCACTTGACAGGTCAGTAACTCCAACACTTGTCTACTACACAAATCTTCTATTCTTTTCATCATTTCAAAGCTAATTTAAACTTTAGCATTTTGCCAGAAGCTTTTTAAGACTTTTGCCTCAGACCAAAAATTTTATTTCCACTAAGTTTGAAAGAATATGATTCTCCGTTTTCACCAAAAAAAGAGCTTAGAGAGTAACGTATTTTCTTCTCCGGGATAAAATCTGATCATATTTTCTACATTGAGTAATTCTTAAGCAATGTTGCAGGGAGGCAGTGTGAAATGTGGAATTTAAAAAAGCCCTTTTCTTATAGGAAAGATAGGCTTCTGAGCACAGCTCTGAAGTCACAAGCATAATTCACTTTAAAAAGTTGTATCTATCAATCTGAAAGTCGATTTTTTTCCCCAAGGGCCCCTATTATCACAAGGTTTTGAAATATCCAATGTGTCATCTCTGCCTTTCACCTCATGAACAGCCTCCAAGACCCTTCCCTGAGTTCTGATGCTTCCTTTGAAAGGGTGTGTGGATTTTTTCAGGCACAAAAGCTTTATTCAAAGAGTTACTGAAGTGAAATAGACGTTGGAAAGGAAAAGACCTCTAGTTTAAACATCAGCTAAAGTAATTTTGCTCTTTTAGTCACTGAGACTTAGATGTCAGAAAGCATATAAGAAAAGACCACACTGCATCACAGAGCTTTCAGTGCTGAAATTCACAAAGGCCCTACTATCTCCAGAAAGATCACATTAGAAAAATTTAAGGGAGCTGCCTGTTTTTTCTTTTGTGTGCCACTTTTAAGACAGGACAGGCAAGCAATTCTGATGCTCCTTCTGTGTAAACACAAGAGACGCATCATGTTATCACATAAATATAAAACCATTCCTGTTTCTTTTCACATGCATTTATAGTGCCTCCTAACACACCAGTTATGGTCACCTACCCAGACCAGCTGAAGAACAGGATGTGCTTGTCTACCACCCTAGAGACTGTTCCCATCTATGCTAATACTGCACATACTGCTAGTACAATGGAGACTTACGGGCTCAAATTTTGCAGCACTACTAGAAGAATCCACGGACCACATATGGGGTAAGGGGGTGTGCAAGCTGACAGAAATACCTTATAGACACCATTTCATGCCATCCTAGAAAGGCAACTTGACTTATGAGTACTCTGTTTGTTTGATTTTTTTTTTTTACTTTTTTTTTTTAGTTAAACTCAGTTTGGAAAACAACTTACACAGAGAGGAGAAAGACGACTGCTCCTTCCAGATTAACCACAACAGCTAGAATCCTCCAGGAACGAATGAAATAACCTAATAAAGCATACTGGGCAATTCCCACAGCAAAGAACAAGCCACCAATAGAACCTAACATACAATTAAAAACAAAACAAAACATTATCACTTCTGTAAGAAACATTAGTAAACCTCAACAAATGGGATCAGACAAGAACTAACTCTTCATTAGCAAAAATTCATTCAGAAATTCAGGCAGAACCACAGCACTTTGACCAAAGAACACCCTGTCCTTTATCCAAGCAGAGCAGAAGTATTATGTCTAATTGCAAAGATCAAAAAAAGCCCCAAAAGCACTCTTCTACATCCTCCACACCTAACAAAGCCCTGTGAACAATGAAGTCTTCTAATTCCAAATACAAGTATTCATATGTATGCAGTGTAAGCATGCACCTTTCTGTGTGTAAAAATAAATACTACAAAACATCGAAAAACTGGTAGTTTTAGGAATATGCAGTATTCATTTGTTGCTCCCATGATTTGTAAGACACCCTATTTTAGAACAGTCCCAGCTCAGCACTTCTTGGGCTTTGTAAGTCAGGCCCTGGAGCTGTAGCAGTACAGATTACACACATTTCTGAAGGACAGGTCCAGCACTAGCAAAGGCTGCCTGTATCTTTTAAATTCTAAGAGTAATTACTACATGGGACAACTTCTTTTAATAACATATAAGCAACACTTTTCTCATCCTCCTATGATATAAAAACACTTTTGATTTCTTTTTAAGAACTACTTTGAAGGAAAGAATTTATATTTAGCACATGAACACTTGACTCTGTTTAGCAGAGTACAACATTCTGACTATATAGAGCTCGGTTGTGATAAACTTGGGATGAGTATTTAGCTGGTAATATTCATGGGAGATGTTTCAGCTGGATCTTAGTCAACTTGAGTGATGCAGAGATCTGAATGGCATTATCTACCCTGCTTGTCCAAGGTTGATATTAAGTAGAGCTCAAAGACTGATCACAGACATGCTCAAGTGGAGATAAATTTGCAACTGCTTTTTGTGCCTCAAGTGGTGTATGAGACTGAAATTTATGAATTTTGACAATCAAGGCAGTTTACCTGCTAATGCCCAGTAGGCCGTACCCACACACTCATTCAGTAGAACAAATGCTACCAGTGACATCCCACCATTCATCATCCCTACCAAGAATCTGGAAATGGCAAAGAATTCATACGAGGGTGAGAATCCGTTTGCAATGGCAAATGCGATGTCAAGCGCAAAACCTGGAAAATAAGGCAAAAAGTTTCATTTTAGAAGGGTACCTAAAGAAACAGGAGCATTTACTGGTATCTTTACTTGATGCCCACAGGCATCTGTCCTAAGACATTACAGCCAACACCACCCCCACAGGTTTGGAAAGAAATTTAAATACCTAGAGTCAATATCAAAAAGGAGGGGACACAGAAGTTCTGAATGGTTTTTTGACACATAGCTTGCAGTTTGAACCTTTACATTCAGTTTATAGCAGACAATTTTTTAAAGACACTCAGGACCATTGTCTGACTCCTGTTAAAGATGGCTTTATGTTTATCCCTGATAGAGAAGCCACAGGTTAAATACATAACCAAGTATCTCTCCTCATTTTTAGAGAGCAGTGTACAGAAACTAGAGAAGAGAAACATTGCTAGGGGACAATACATGGTGGGTTTGCATGCAGAGCAGGCCCACCTTTATGTGCTTTGAATTACTGCTGTTCCTTAAAAGAAAAACAAAAAGCATAAGACATTTCTTTAAAC
Organism: Anthoscopus minutus; assembly: GCA_013399455.1. NCBI lineage: Eukaryota > Metazoa > Chordata > Aves > Passeriformes > Paridae > Anthoscopus > Anthoscopus minutus. The sequence goes on from VWYI01045442.1 coordinate 18,035, forward strand.
TCTATGTGTTCAGCCATTGACATACAACTTTATACATACATAAAGAAAGGAGTTTCAAATGTTGTTTGATCCAGGCACAGTTAGAAAGCTTATGAGCTTGAAAACTGTAGGAGGATCACAAATACATAAAAATTAAATCATGCAGACAGGTGATAAAAGGTGCAACAAATTCCTAACAGGTTATACAGGTAAGAATGCTGTTACAAAACTACTAAAAATACTAACTGCAACTTGCAGAGATCCCATGAGCACAACATTGCATGAGTGAAAGCCTTCAAGGCATGACTCACAAACCCAGAACATCTCACAGAAATTCAAATGGTGACTGAACAGTGAAATATTAACTTCTTGTCCCAACTTCTATGGCACAAGTATATTGGAATGCCAAAAAAACCAAACAAAATCACAGCACATGATTTACAACTGCATATTGAACTCCCAGCAGAAACGGGGCCATTGCCACTGATCTTCAGGGACACGACACCTTCATGTCATTCCTTTTGTCAAGGGCTTACCTGTGAGATAGACTTTCTTCCTCCCAAAACGATCAGACAGCTGGCCAAAAGAGATGGCTCCAACAAACACACCACTGAAGTAGAAAGAACTGGCAGCACTGACTTTGTACGATGCATTGCCAATTAAAAACCACTGGATGGAGGGGGAAGAAAAAACCAGAAACAACAAACCAGCAAAAAGGCAAATTAATCTGAATCCAAACAGTTCACCAACAGCTAATAGCTGGAGGGGATGTTACATATTTTAAAGAAAATTAAACTCTTCCTGAATCTCCTAAGCATCATATTCAGTAAATCACTGGTCCCCACTGCTGTCTCCCAAACTCACCACAGGATATTAACAAATTGCAGTTCTCCCAGATGCAGTCTTTGATTCAGAAATCAAGAACAGATCCCTCACAATACTCTAATTTTTGCAGCTTTCTCCCACTTTTTCTGCCTTCTTTCACATAAATCTGTTAACTGAAGTAGACACAGTTCAACCTATTGACATGCATCACTGCAGTGTGTGGAACACATATTGTGAAAAACCAGTTGTGGTTTATGTCTAAAGAGACTCCTGTACATGTTCCTCTTTATGAACTGCCTTGTCCCTGAGCAATACTTTGGTAGCATTAGACAGGTTAGTCAGGTTTTCTGCACACATTCTTCTTTTTACAGTGTACTTAATCATTTCCAGTTCTTTGAAATTCCAAACACAAAGCTGATTTTGAAACGTTTGATTCTTACAGACTTAATGACTCAAGTTGAGCCTGACAAGATTCTTTGCCCCACAGAAGTGCAGAATGAAAATATGCCATGCTCTCAATGTTTTATACTTATTTCCTTTTGTATTCTAAACACTCCACATCTTCTGTTCTTTTCTTTTTCTATTCCTCCTGCACACCTTGAGATAATGTTTCCTTTTAGTGACAACTAACTCTTCTTCCTGTGCTGGTAAGTTGGTGATTATGTCATTATCCCTGCAATAGCTCTCTAATCTTCTCCTCATAATCTTCTCTTCTTCTACCAAAATCTCATTAAATATCCTTTCTAACAAAGCTTATATTATTTCACAGCTCAATTATAAACTACCTCATCATGAGAACAGAGCCATGCAATTAAACATCACAAAGATTAGGATGCTAACAAAACATCATTCATAAGCTCCAAGAAAATAACTTGCTTACTTTCTATATCTGCTTCATTTTGAATTGTTACTTTAACAGGGAGGTGATTACTGATAACAGTAGGAAATGCATCCATAAAGTGCCAAGACTGACAAAATTCAACTGAAACCAACCATATGACCATAAATCAGCTTTTGAAGCTTCTGCAGACTTTAAAAACAATTCTCAGAAAAATACATTTGTAAAATAACTGCATATGAGATTAATTTTATCCTGAAATAACACGGTCAGTTTGTTTCATAATAGCTACAAGAATCATGGCCTAACTTTTGGTATAAAAATTTAAAAAGCTTCCAACGTGAAAATTGTTGACACATAAGATGCTTTCTGAATCATTCAAAGATTAATGGTTGCAAAGCAAAATTTGTTCTCAAAATTTATCTCAACATCTAAGCCTTTTAGAGAGCTCAAGGCCTTTCTCCTCTACATAAAAATTTGCTACATATATGCTTATTCACCAATCAAGCTTTTTACATGAGAATATTTTTCAGTGTAAATTTGTAATGGTTATGTTATCAGTGATGCCATCAGGTTAAGCACTGATACACCCTCTTGAATGTAAGGAAAAACTTCTTTACAATCAATCATGAAATTCGATTAATAATGAATTAGTGGTGAAATATTCTCCAGATATGTATGTTCTCTCTTAAAATGTTTGTGCTAAGCACATAACCTTCAAATATACAGCTAACAAATTCATAAAAACTGTGTTTTAATAGAGGGAAACAGAAGAGGTAAGAAGATTTTATTCAAATGAGACTCTACTGACGCATATGCTAAAGAATTAGAAAGCAGAATCCATACAAGTTGCCTTGGGGTTGGGGTGTTTTGTTTGGGGAGGTTTTCAGAGTTTTTTACTGCTCAAGCAGGCCTTGTTCTGTTCTTTACCTGCATTTCTTATTTATGCAACCAAAATGTATAAAAATCTGTGTAAGACCTATACCATATGGCTAGCTCTACAAGCATGTCTGACTTGTCAAGTTTAAGAGAGTAAAGGATTCTTGGGCAAGTTAAAAAAAAACAGAAAACCCCCTGAGAAAATTCAAAAACCTTACTGAGTTTTAAACGATGCTTAAGAAATCCACCATCCATTAAAATTTTAATTTAAATGGTGTAAGTACTCATATCCTCTTTATTGCCAGAATAAGGAGCAATGCCTTTTGTACACAATGGCTTGGTACTATTCCAAAGCTGGCCATTTTTATTAATATGCTCCTAACCAATAAACTGCTTTACAGGAGTAATTTGGATAGCATTAATACCTCTGGACAATAGCCACGAACTATCAAATGGTACTACACTTGACTCCACAGGTCAGCTCTGCATTCAGGCCTTGTAACCAATGTACTCAGGGTTGTAAAGAACAGTTTGACATTAACAGATACTGACAGACCCAGGAAGGGCAGGTGTTGCACACATCAATGCAGAGTCTGGAATCATTCCTGTAGGGACTGTGGCTAGACCACGAAAGAAGTCACTTAAAAAACACAGAGGCCATGCCAACGAAGCCAAAGCTTGTTTTGGAATAGAAAGTGAGGGAGTTGCTCTGTCCACCTGACTCCCCACTGCCCATGTTCTTGTACCTGGAGCTGCAAAGACTGCAGGGGCCACTAACTCTCCAGTTCCTCCAGGGCTTGCTAACTGCATGATGGATGCACTACATGCACTGGAGCTCAGCAAGGGGATGGCCAGAAAGAGCTCAGAGTCCATAAAGGGTTTAGAGCAAATCAGTAAAATGCACGTTGTGATTCCAGATCAAATGTGGAACCAGGCTGACAGGATGCAGTATGTGACCTCCACACTGAAAAGGTGGGAAGCCTTGAAGCAGAACATTGGTCAAGATCTGCATAGCAATATAAAGCTAGCTTTTGTTGCCAAAAAAGACATGAGCACATTACCTGTGCTTTAACTGGAGGTAGCATATTTCATTTGCTAGTCAAAACACGTATTAGTATGCAAGAAAAAAAGCAGTACAAGGAGACCCCCAAAACCATCTCAGTAAGATCTACTAGTCACACATGAGGCTGCAGAACACATTTCAGACTTACCTCAGAGACTATGGATGTGAAGCTGCTGCCAAAGTGTACGTGCTTATGCACCTCGCTGCCATTAGCAGTCAGAAGCCATTCTCCAAAAGCTCTCTGCTCGCTCTCTGAATGGTTGCCATGGCTCTGATTAGCTGAGAGTCCTTGGAGATCCCAGTGGTAGGGGGGAGTTGCACCCACCAATGCGATGAGGATGGCTTCAGTGGCCACATAGAGCTGGCAAGACAGACAAAATACATCAGAAATGCTAAGTTTGACTCCAAGCAATGTCAACTCCACAGCTGGATCAAATCAGTATTAAAAATATTCCTATTTTTGTATTTGCCTTCTGCCACTATGAGATGTAATGTACAGCCCCTGTCTACCAAACAACACACACTGAAGAAGAACCACAGCTTTAACAAAGTGGTTCTTGCACTTTTTATGTCTCTGATAGAGGAGAGAAAAGAAGCTGCCCTCCTGACACCTTTCCCTCAGTCAGACAGCCCCAAACTCACACCCACAGCAGGTGCAGATCATGAATGGAGGAAGAGTTATTAGAAGTACTAAGGAGGAAAAAAACCCTATTCTTTAATGCAAGTATATTACTCTTCTATACTCTCCTTCCACCTGTGTTGTTCACTCCTCTAATTTGATATTTGGACTAGATCTTCTCCTCATGGTTTCCTACCTAATCTTTCCCAGTCCTGAAAAAACTAATTATTTGCTGGCTTTCAACCTTCTGTGGACCTGTTTTACTCTTAGAAGACACAACCATGTGAACACACACGTGCTTTTATATACCTACATATTTACAGATGCACACAAGGTCTAAATAGTGATCAGTAGCCGCTTTTGCTTGTTTGTTTTGTTGTTAAATAAAACTGCTGGAAACCCAGACATTTCAAGCCTGGTCTAGAGCTGTTTGCTGCTGCTTGCTCAGAAGAACATTCATAGGTCACATTACAGCTACAGCTTAAAACCCTGTGGTTTGAGACCTGTTTGAACACAGAAGTGACACAAATTCTACAAGAGAGGATGGATTATAAAGTCTTCAGAAAGACAAAAGGCATTGCTAGTAACAACCCCACATAGTCTCCATATAAAACTGCTTCATCTCAAGCCCTGAGGAACTGTAATTTGGCACAGTGGTTCTCGATAAAACAAACCAATCCTTTCCTCCATAAAAAGTCCTCATTCATGCCTCTCCATTCTTCAAACCCTAATCAGGCACCTCCTGAACCTTGCTCTGCTCCCAGCATCTCGCCCCCATGTTCTTGGCAATAATGTACTCACAGGACGCACGTTCTCTCGGAAAGCTGCTTCGCAAATAATTCCCAAAAGTGGGAGAACATAGGTACAGAAAAAGCAGCCTAAGGACCTCTGAATTCTGATGCAAGCAACGCCAGATAATACTGCTCTGTTCTGTACAACAGCTGAGCAGCTGGAATTACACCCAGATCTAAATGAGAATTATTACTAAACTAAAACAGAGCCCCAAGTTATTACCTGAAAGCAATTTTTCCCATCAGCTCCTCTTTGTATTCTACATGATAAACTGCTGCTTTAGCAGCAGGAGGTAGATAAATATTTTAAAAAGAATTCTCTTTCCATTAAAATTAACAAATATCAGAAGAAGTTTGGAAAAATATAGTTAACTGTTATTATTTAAGCTAAAGAACAACTTCTGGATTGACAGCAATTAAAAGTAAAAGAACTTATCTGGGGAAGAGGGCAATGACTAAGATCACATGGGAAAAGAATTTTTAAAAAGCTGAGTGGCCATGTTGCTAGGGATATGTGGATACAGTACTCTCAAGAACAGCTTGAAATTACTGAGAAATGAGAATTACAGGTCATGATGTGTGATGCATCCCTCTACTCTGACTCACTCAGACAATTATGTGTCAGGACTAAGTAATATCCTAGCTTTTGTCTTGTGAAATAATAAACATAATTTTGAAGTAGATCAAGAAATGAAATCCTCAAGGTGTTTGGTTTCAAGAAGCAAAACATAACACTTTTCATTTTTGCACTAGGTGATTCCAGCAACAGAAAACTGAATAGAAAAATAAGTGATTGCAGGCACATGGAGAGACACTATGGAGCGTTTTCAATACAGAGACCCCAACAATCAGCCTTTAGTATCCTAGTGGGTGCAGCAACTAAGGTTATCACAAAGCTAGAAACACTTTCAATTTATTTGTGAAATCAGCAAACCATATGGAGATGTGTTTTGATATTATCAAATAGCATTGTTCCACACTCAAGTTCACTGAGTCACTGCTGATACAAAACTCTCCTTCCTAGTAAGCACCTGCCTTGTATTTTGGGTAAGAAGTACAGTAAGCCCTATTAATTTCATTGTGGAACCAAAGCAAAGCCCACAAAACACCCCTCAAAATTCATTAACAATTCTGAAGGTCAGAAATATTTTCTAGAAGTGATTTTAAAAACATAATGAAGGTAACTCTAGATTTAATTACAAAATAAAGTTTTCATTTAAGTAAGAATTATGTTAATGCATCTGAAGATTTCTCCCTTAAGAATTCTAAATGCTTGCACTTAAACACAGTTGTGCAGCTGGTGAACTTAAAACAGCAACAAATCAAATAGAAATGTTATGTAACAATTGTATAAAATGGCTGCATTATATGCACTGTGGCAAACAAAGCCCTTCATTTTTCATTTACTCTACAACTCAAGTCAAGTCAAATTTATGTCAATTAGTGTATAGCTCCTGTTCATAAAGCATTTTAATTGGCTCTATATGGATGTTAACAGTTGCCTACCAAGCTCCCTGTACTGATCTGTATTAATCAAGATGAATACCAAGCACAGTGGGACAAGGCACCAGCTCCCAGTCACTGATGATGAGATGCTTAGAGTTCTATTAGTTGAGGCTTCTCCTGTTTGCTAATATTCTCTTTGGGTTAAAATTTTATAGTTTGCCTAAATCAGAAGACTGTGGTATAAGGGAATTTATTAAAAGGCAGTGCTCTTACCTGTAAATTTTCACGTTCCCTGCTAAGTACAAGGGATTTTAGTTAGTCACTTAAAGCTGTTTCACTAACAGATTTTGACATTAACTTAAAATTAATATTAATACAAGTATCATATCCTGACCAGCTTTCCAGATGTTCATTGTTGTAATAAATTACATCCAAGAAAGATGTAGAATCTCTAATAAGACTAGCAAGGAAGGGGGAGAATGAATTTAAAGTTTCATTTGTGTGTAGTGAAAACGAACACAAAAATAAATTAAGAAACTCTTTTAGATCTCATAATTTACCCATTATGAAACACAAATGAAAAAACAAAAGCAATACTTCAATTCTAGGAAGAGGAGCTTTCAACCTTTTTCAGTCAGCTCATCAGCAATTCCCAACTAGCCTGGTCATTCTAGACAAGTATCAGCTGAAGCACTCATTGCCAAACAAAATAATGAGTAAGACAGTAACTTCTGACCTTTCAAATACAGAAACATTAAAACTGCACCCTGAGGAAAGACAGAAATTAAGGAAGAACAATGAGTGACCTTGCTCTGGTACAAGCTTTTGATAAAGAGATGATTACAGTTCAGGATTAGAGTAATTTCTTCTGATCCCATGACAAGCAGCTGAAAAGCTGGAGGGCAACCTAATTTTTGAAAATCTGATGATCTCATCTGTTCCAAGTCATCTCCAAAGGGTGATTTGGCTTCAAATTCACATTATTTTTTCTCCACAGTAACTCCTACGTAGAAAAGCCCTACAGCATCTTCTTGGTGCAAAATTATTATTTACCGCTGACAACACATTCCTCTACGAAAGTATCCTTCCCTTCCTGGTGGCAAGCTAAGAGGGAGAACACCATGAGACAGAAGGAAAAGCTGTCCTAGTTAAAGCAAAGAATTACCATGTGCAGAAGAACATGGCATCTCAGTTACTGACCAAGCCCAGACCCACTCTGATGGGCAATACTTCCCATGCAGAATGTAACCATTGCTGGTTATTACCTGTGACTTATCTACCACAGAGTGGACACCTATTTTCAAAGAACTTAGGGTTTCTGCAGAACAGAGAAAACCTACACAGATTAGAGTTTTTAAGCCTGAAACTGCTGGCTTCCAGAATCCACAGCAAAAAGTCCAAAGTCTGTCCAAAACCTTACATGACTTCATTCTAGAAATTCTTTATCATCTTCAATGACGACAAACACTGCACAGCAGAGCCAAGCCTCCTACAGGTTTGTGGGAAATGCCTCTCTAGCCTCCTCCTCCTATTCCAAATGTCCAAACACACACCTCTCAGTTTCATGCCCAGTTTTATTCTGGTGGGCAGTGGCAGCAGCAGGAGTTTGTTGCTCCCACTCAGCCTGGCTGCCCATCAGTCAGGTGACTGCTGCCATACACAGACAAGGGCTGCTTTACTTTCCATGGGCAAACACTGCCATGTGAAGAGCAAATACTTTCATTGTACCAGCTTTCTGCAACATCCATCCAAGTGACTCCTGTGTACACACCTTTGTCTGACAGCACCCTCATTCACACTGCAGGTTAACAGGTCTCTGAACACGAATAATGAAGTTGGAAGTGTTATTTTTCTGCCTTTAAAAACACAAGGCAAAATGAAAGCTCACAGACTGGTAAGCTAAAGCAACAAGGCAATATACATGAACCAAAATTACAAAAAGCACTATTAATACTACCTCTGCTTCAGTAGGAATCTGAGGAAAAGGATTTAGAAAAGAATATAGCAAAGCAGTGCTGTAAGTTCCTATTCCAGTTTATGAATATAATGCAAAGCATCCCAGGAGTGAACCATTCCAATGGTATTATAGAGTAACATAAAAAAAGTCAGCAACTGCTGGCAAAAAAACAGCAGGAACTGTGGGCTGACAAGTATCAGGCAGGGTTTAGTCCTGCTTCCAAAAGCATGACTGTTCTTTCGTCTGTGTTTCAGGTATGCCTCTCTTTCTCTCCCTACTTTTCCCTGCCTGTGTTGGCTATAAACTTACCTGAGTCACAGGCAGTATTTTAGGAGATCAAAGTCCTCACCTTTCCATGACATTTTGAGACACTGCCAAGGAATACTGTGTGAGCATCTTGGTCTCAGAGAGGCACTTCTGCTAAGACTATAAGAAACACATAATCTTGGCTAAAACATTTAAATTGATAATTTACTGATTACTTCCAAAGTTTTTAAGTATTCAGACTAAAAGACAATGCTGACATTTGGATAAGCTACTTTCATTTCTTTATTCATTTTAAGGACCTATCTGAGGGTAAGCAATTAGATCTACTTGTGTTTTGTTTATGGGGTTTTTTAAACCAAAAATATTTTTTGTTTATGACTATTTCAGAGTAACATGATGCTCCAGAACTGAAAAAATCTATTTTTCCAGTTTCATCTTTGAACTTGCTAAACCACTGATTTTCAGCCTACGGGCCACAGAATTCCCTGAATTATTTCTTTAAAGTGCTCAAAAAATAATTAAGAATTACAAAACTGTTTCAGCAGTCTTGAATTTACTGTAAAAAGGCATAACTTCTTCAGGAGGAAGACTGTCAGGGGTCTACAAACAGGAAGATATTAAAGAACTCTGGTATTTATATATTTTTAGGACACCACTAACTAAACATCACACCACAAAGTTTTATAAGCTATACACAAAACTCTCTCCATCCTTCCTTATATGAGAATCTCAAAACCTTCATTGAGTCTTCCAAGGCAAATTCTCAACACCCTTTAACCCTGAGCCCACCATGGTTAGGAAAATGACTAGGTGAACACAACACTTTACCAGGTTAAACTGCAAACTTAGTCAGAGATCCTACTGTAAACAGACAACACCTAGAAAACAGATGTTACTGTTCCAGAGGAACTCCAGATGGACTCCATTCCTACTGGGTTAATACTTGGAAAAAGCAAACAGGTTTTGCTTAATGCAAACAATACACAAGAAGCACTACCTTGAAGAAGTAGCTATATTAACTACTCCAGTTAAAATAACAAAGCCATTTGAGAACACAAAACTTTATCTATGTCAGAAATAAACAGCAACTATCTCATGCAAGTGAGAAACAACTATTCTGAGCTGAATTACACACCTACTAATTCTCTCACCCAAGAGGAAAGGAATTTGGAGCCTCTCAAATGGAAATGTGTCAGTGAGGAGTGCCTTGATATTGCTAGTGGAAAAACACAGGCAATTTATTACCTACAAAACATGGTAAGTTAGATACTGTGTGTACACAGGAGCAGGAAAGAAGGAAGGGGAGATTATGTGTCATAATACAAATATTTTCAACCCACAGTGTTTGCTACCCAGTAGAATTATGCCTGTTAACTCCCAGGCTGCTCTTCTAAGGGTGCTCAGAGGACAGATTGGCTAGATGGATTGTAGTTTGCCAGGCTGAAAGACAAACAGCAGAAGATGGGATTGCTTCAGCTCCCACTGAGTCCAAACACCACCCCATTTCACCAAATATTCTATGTAATAACAACTTTATTATTAATTATCTGTAAACATCTCCCCATATGTTTTACCCACAGGCCATGGAAAGATAACAATCACTATTGACAGTGCTTGCAGGCACCTCCCATTTCTGTCCTTAAAAAGATTGCAAAAATCAAGACATTCAGCCACAGCTCCAGTAAAGAGCCCCAGAGCAAGTTCCTTCTGACAACTTCATTTCACACATCATCTAGACACTGTTCTTTTTTAAAAAAAAATAAAAGAAACTTGGGGATTGGTTTGTTTTTGGGATTGCCTTTTTTTTTTTTAAACAGGCAGAATTCTCTGCTACCTTCCCCTCTGTTTGTAAGCCTTCAGAATGTCTCTGTGCCTCTCCCAAACCTCATAATTCTTGCTATACCCATCAGCAGTAGTTCTGTTAAGGTCTTTACAACAGCATATTGAACAGGTATCTTCTTGCACTGAACTGCACAAAAACTGAAGTCAGCCTTGTAAGTTAAACTGCAGAAGCTGAGTAGAGGTGCACAGAATGCGTGGTTCAGTATCAGAGTGAATGTTGTGATCATTAGAAGTGAAATAACATCCAGCAGTTGTAAATCGCACTTAAAAACACCTGAATATGAGCTCACTGAACTGTTTTGCAGTTCAAACACAGCTAAAGAAGGGAAAGTCTTGAAGCTACAGCTCACATTTCTTCCCCACCTTAAGCTTGTGCTAGCCACACTTTTGCAGTTAAATATGTGTGAATAATGCACTGGTTTGATTAAGACACAACATAACTTTAAGAGAAGACGAAGGCAGCTGTAGGCAGCTGATTACATATTCCTAACTTCTCTCTACTAGGGATTCTTTTTGGAAAAAAAAACAAACAGAAGAAAGTTAGCTTTTAAAAATTAATCAGTAAAGAAGCAATTGTTAGCATCCAGACTTCTCCACTATGTCTGAGAGTTAAGGATCCCACTGCTAATAAGACATGTCACAGCCCAGCATTGTTATTTCAGGTTTTCTGCAGAAAATACTACAATGTCTGCATCAGCTGCATTCATGTTTTTAAGGTTCTAAATGTAACAGCATTTAAGGCAAGTGATTGTCTCTCTTAAGGAAGTTAGTTATGGATCTGAAAGAAGGATGAAGAGACCAAGAATTGTTGGTTAGCACCACTGAAATCAAATGTCATACGTGAACAAGGAACTACCTTTTTTCTTGAAAGACTTCCCTCACCCAGTTGAAGTAAATGGTAGGATTTGTCTTCACCGAGAAGTTCCAACAACTTTCAGACATAAATATTCTTAGCTAAATGAGTAGCAGCACATCTTTATGCATCAATAGCTTACATATTCATACCCACCTTATTTATTTGTCCTCCCAAACAGGAGTATGCTATACCAGAACAAAGATTTATATTCAGTGAAGCAAGTACTCTAAATGCCTTCATCAATATTTACATGGAAAGCAACACCATCCTTAAGCATAAGCATATTCTAAGTAAGATACAAAGCACAAAAAGATGTGGGAATACAAAGCTTTCCTCAAGAAAAACATTTGGGTCCCTATTTTTTATGTTTGTATTCATGTCACACTTGAAACCTCTCTTCCAGGAAGAAGGCTGCACACGTCTTGCACACATTCTTCAACTGTTTTATTGAGAATTCTAGAGACTTAAAACTCAAACATCTACCACATACAGAAAAAAACCCTGAGGTAATCAAACTCAAAAATGATTACACAAAAAATCTGAAAATCCTTTTTATATCTGCCACCTTGCTCACTTACCTTACAGACACTTGCACTTGAACTGTGTCTAGAGTAAGCAAGTAACTTTGGGTAAACACCATACCTGTCAAGATGCCCCTGGAATAACTGCAGCACACTATACCAGAGTTGTAATACAATTTGTGAAATATCTCTATTCTTTCTTAATTAAATTGTTCATTAAATTTCCATTATGTTTTGCTCTTCCTATTCAGATAAAGTCCAAATAGTATACATCATCAAGGGCTGGGAATAAATTGTTGAATGTATCATCCATTCTGGCTGGTTCAAATGAACGTTTAAAAGGTTCAAGCAAATGTTAAGTATTAAAAGAAGATTAACTGACAAAGTATTTCATTACTGTCATTGCAACTACAGAGTGATGTCTCATGCCACTAAAAGAGGTAGAGTATGTACAGGGCATAGATAAGAATGTCAAGAAACAGTTAAGCAAGGCTTAGGAGATCACATCTGCATCCTGTCTGAAGAGACACTCCTGAATTTCCAGGGATTTGGAATGAGCCTGCCTTACTTAAGCCACATGCCGCAGGATGTGCTTTCACGCAAAACATTTGTGCAGATGGGATGATTAAAGACTAGCTTTCTGCACTGGGGTTTTGTAATGACAGAAGTCATACATGACATTGTTGTCAACAGTAAAGTGATGCTAGCAACACCACTCATTACAGCTGCACTGCATCACAGTTTAAGGCAAAGATACAACTCAAGCAACTTGATGTGACTCTCTTAACTGTTTTCACATCCTCCTTTCAGTTAGTAAGGAGCTCCTAAGATGGATGGGAACAACCACCCTTGGTAATTATCCATATTACAGTGCAATGCACATTATTCAACTTAAGGCAAAGCCTTTTTCAGCTGTGCAAACAAGAACCCCCTTTTAAATGTTAACATGCTCTCTAACTAGAGATACTGTAAGAGCACGTTTCCATTCTCAGTTTGGGCTTGGGCAATCCCATAGCTCCAATTCACTGGCACAGGCCAGATTCGTTCAACCACATACATTGAACCACAAGAGACAAAGAAAACTTTTTCTTTTTCACTATGTTTTCAAGTGTGCTCTCAAGCATGTGATCAAGGCGTGGGGTTTTGTCTTAAGTTGCTACACACACTAAACAGAATATCAGAAGTCGATTATAATACTAATAATACCTCAGTATAATTTCTTCAAAAGGTTGTGACAACCTTTCCAGTAAGCAACAGGTATCAAGTACTTACTTTTAGCTCAAAATAAAGTCCTAAGTATTTCAATAGGTACCAGCACCTTTTGCTTCCTCCTCACTTTATTAAAGATATACTAGAAATGCAAGACTAGTCCAACCTTAATTTCACATCATTAGTCAATCTTCACATTCTTCAGCTAAGTCTGGTCTTTCTGTAATTCCATGTCATTTGGAAAAACATCTCTCTACATTAGCTCATGCCAGTCCATTATAAAGTTAGCAACAACTGCTACAGAATACGCCTAAAAAAATCTTCCAAATTACTATTAACTTGGTACTGAGTAAACCAGGCATACCTTGATACAGAAACAGCTCAGCAGGTTAATGAATAACAGCAGCAGGCATCAGAGGAATAAGAGAAATCAGGGAAAATTAAAGGAGTCCACAAGACTTATATCTAGTTTTACACTGAAACATAGACAAACATTTTTCTCATTACAAGAAACCTGAAGGTTTTTACCAGAATGGCAGTAAGCTCATTCCACATATCAAGTACTAGTTCACCCAAGCCCACCTGAAAGCTGACTTGTATGGAAAATCTCACCCCTACAGGCAGAAGTGTTTGGTAGAGCTTGACTCAAAGAAATTCTGTGAGCTGAACTATTTATGTAATTAGAATTCAGAGACCAGATACACTGGCATACCACTAAGGCAACATAGTGGAAGTAGCTTACTATACAAATTTACATTAAAAAAAGCCAACACTAAAATGAAGGAAAGTACTTAAAAAGTATGAAACTCAAAGAGATTAGTAGCATGCAGAGATGAAAAAGCATAAAAGCCTACAAGGAGAGCAAGTGCACCTGCTGGGAATCTTACTGCGAAGGGAAAGCACAGAGTCTAAGCTCTGGATATCGGCAACAAAGATGAAGGAACTTGACAAAGCAGACAAATTTTCACACATCAGGTACCTTTAAGAATGTAGAAATATTTCTTATACCAACAGACCAACATAAAAATATAGGCTAACTGAGGGAGCACATGGAAAGGGACAGGGAAACTAGCAATAAAATGCAACAATCATGGCACAGCCAGTAATACAGACTACCAGGAGTTCTCATTCTGCTGCCATATGCTGTATCTAATCCAGTACAGGAGCCCACAATTACCTAGATTACATTCTACATCACACACACAAGACACATCACTTACCTTTGGGTCCATCCTCCAGAGCTTGATGATAAACCAGACAAAAGACTAACACCAGTCGTGGAACCTGCTTTCAGTCTTGCTCTTGCACATCCCAGTGACACATTATGTAACTTGGCACCAATAAAGGAACACAAAAAGCAATCAACCACCCAAGCAGGAACCAGTTGAATAAGTCCACATCTACTCATGAACTGAAAGACAAGCTTCACATCTAAACTCCTTACAGACTCCTGTGCCTGCATGATCTGAAGTAAAGAAAACCTACCTGTCAGAGGACAATACTCACTGGTACAGTTCAAGAGTTAAAGATAACATGAGAAGAAAAAAAGCAGACCTGCAAACCTGCTATTGTTTCTTCTCAATTAGTTATTCTCAACTAGTTCCAGGATTTGCAAAGATCCTTCTGTTCACTTCTCCCATTATAAATGCAAGTTAATCCATTATAAACAAAACAAATGAATACAAACATTACAGAACAGATGACCCATACCAAGAATTCTGGAAACACAGAGCACTTGCTTGGTTTGCAGTTCATTCCACAACATGACCAGCACTGAAAGAAGTGACAATTGCTTCCTTAATTCTTAATCTTCAGTGGGCATATACATTTTCTAGCCAGCTGGCCAGCAGAACAAGCAATGTCTAATTTTTAAGGAATTAATTAGCTAAATCAGTATTAAAAAAAAAAAAAGAGGAAAAAAATAGTACAAGGAAATAGAAGCCTTCAAAGCTTTTGCTGTTTATCATCATAACTTTGCAACCAAGTATAGAGTTCCCATCCAACAGAACTGGACATCTGAGTTTACTTTGGTCATCTCATAAAGCTTCTCAATATTTCTGTCAGTCTAGGGCAAGTAGGGGTTGCCAGAAGACATCTGCAGTCTTACAGCCCATGATTGGAAGCTCTTGATTAGTACAAAATATGGGTCAGTAGAGGAGGGAATTACCCATTTCTTTCCTGCAACTATTACATTTCCTCAGTGGAAGTAACCCAGCACTTGTCAGCCAAGCTGAATTCATGACAATTACGTTTTTGATGCTAACATGGGACAAGTTAGATTTCCGTCAGATTCAAACCATGCTTCAGTCCTACACCTGACTGTGACAGTACATGTATTACTCTTGTCTTCTTTCCCCATCCTCACAGGAATATGCACAATGAAGCAAAACTGAAAGGCAACAAACATGGCTGCAGAGCACATCACTTGCTCGTGCAGTCTCTGAAACTCTCTCTCCAGAGAGTCTGTGTCTTCTAGAGCACCAGAAGAGTGTTCTCTTCTAGCACTTTACTGTTGTTCTGGACTCCACTTTTATCACAAAACTTAAGACAGTTCCAGCTTTTTATCTCACAAACTTGACTACCCAAAATGTAGGACCTCATTCAAATACCTAATGGAGAGACATGCCCCTGTATTCTAAGAGTTTAAGTCGGGGCAAATCAAAGCACCATTAGCAACCACCACCTGTTGGCTGGTTACATGAGCGTTTCTGCACACAGAGGTATCAGCAGCCATCTGTCACTTTATCAGTGACAGCCAAGTCACATGTAATCTAGAAATTCCCAGTCTAGCCCATTAACTTTAGGTTGTGCAGGATTCCCAGCAGAGCCTCTTACAGAAGTCCACGTCTTCCGATCCAGGTCATGGAAACCTCAGTTTAACCTCAGCCACTCCTTCACCTGATCAGCTCCTGATGTGTTCCACCAGTAACACAAGGCGTAAGCGCCCAGGCAGTGCGGCACAGAGAGCATCAGCTGCTTGCCCCAAATTCACTCTGCAGAACTGGGCGCTGCCTTTGAGCAGAGGTCACCTGAGTCCCAGGAGCGCAGCACGCTGCTGCAAGTCAGACCCACAGGGGAAGACTTAGTGCCCTCAGCAAAAACCATCCCACACCAGCCTTCGCACTGGGCAGCACTCCCCGCAGGGACATCCACCCAACACTTTGGGAACAGCTGTCCGCCGCACCCAGAGCATCCCCCTCCCAGCACTGCTTCCCCCTCGGGACAAGAGCGGGCGAGAAGGGCGGCCTCTCACCTGGAGGAGCACAGCCAGCAGAACGCACAGGTACACCTGGTAAGGGCCCATCTGCCCCACCAGCGGGAACGCCTCCTCCACCTCCATCCCGCTCCCCGCCCGCCGCGCAGCTCCTACGGGCGGCCGCCGAGCACCGCATCCCCGGGGCGGGGCCCGGAGCGGCGGCCGGGCCCTCGCGGAGCTGGAGCAGAAGGAGAGCGGGGAGGAGGAGAATGGGGAGGAGGGAAGGGCGGGAGGCGCGATGCGGGTGCTCATGCGCAGGCTCCGGGGCGAGCAGCCGGGATGCGGCCGCCGGGGAAGCGGAAACGCGCGCGGCTCCAGCGCAGGCGCACGGCCCGCGGTGCCGTGGGTTGGGCTGGGGCGTGCGGGGCGCGGGCCTCGGCCAGAGCGTTGTGAGGGAGGCAGCGCCTCGGGCTGGGTCCCTTACAGTGAGGGCTCGGCACTGGGGAGATGTCTGCGAGAGGCAGGGGGGATGTGACTCCTGAGGTCACACCTGGGCGCCGCGCTTGGGACGCGGAAGGACACAGAGGTTTTGCCTCTGGACCCGTGGTTATACCCGGGCAGCACGCTGGCCCTGCGGGCTGGGCGAGAAGTCTGCGCTGGGTCCATGCTGGCGAGGTGTTCAGGGTTTTATTTCATTGTCCATGCAGCAGCTGGGCTCCTGTCGTCCAGTTTCGTCCAACAAAGCGCAGGGGAGTTACAGTGTGCGCTCCACTTGTGCCTGGGAGGCTGTGCCCACATCGTGCACGCTTGCCGAAGTTCTGTCGGTTCACAGCGGACCCCAAAATGTTGACACGCCTCAGCTGTGGAATATTTTGTAATGATACTTCATCGCCTGCCTGCCGATAGTTGGGGGGGAAAAAAAAAAAAAAGCCGAACGTGACATAAGGCTATTGTGTGGGAGCTACTAGAGGTCCGTTCTGGACACACACAAACCTTACTGTTCTTGATTAAATGCCTGGTGAGGACATGCCACTCTCCATTGCACCAGTCTCCACAAAACTATTTGTAATGTATTTCATGAAAAAAAATTTGAGAGCTTCCATTGTGAACGTGGGGCAGAAGTTCTCATTTAGAAGTAATGAGACTGCTTTGGGAAGGAGCATGAACTCTACTGCACAGAGAAGGGAAGGGAGATAAATACAAGTGAAATAGTCATCCTGCAAAATGAGCTTTTCATGGTCCATTTTTATTACACCTTTACAATAAAGCTCCAGGAAGATGAAACAACTTAGATTTTTGAGACTTTTTTTTTCCTAGTGGTACTGAGAAGCAGCAGCAACCTCTTTATGCTTGTCGCTTTTATTGTATGAACAATAGCAAGGAAGAGAGTTGTCGTGAGCTGTGACCTTTAGGACCATGCCAGAAGCCTGGGAAATACTACTATTTCTGTGCTGAAATAATCTTAGCAAATCGACAATCATCAAAGCAATTTACTCTTAAAATGAAATTCACCTTTGCCCTAAGCACTTCTTTTCATATTTGAGGGTTAGTACAGATTGATTAAAGGCAAAACAGCAAAGGATTTCTGAAATGTCAGGACCTTTCTGCTGTTCACCCAACTGCACTTGTCTTATTTTATTGCTCAGCTAAGATGTGGAGGACATGTCCTTGTGTTTGGGAGCTCTGCACTCATTTTCCCTGCATCCTTCCCACTCTCACCAGTTCGGCCACACTTTGCGGCAACCACAGCTTTATTCCAGCTTGTCCAGCAACAGGGAGCTTTACAATCAACAGCCAGCTCCTCCTTGACTCTTGAGCAAGGGTGAACAGACCCTAGGGAAGGAGGTGGTACACGGTTCCCTGTCAGGATTGTAATGCCCCCTGCTTTCCCCGGGCACTTCTCATCTCTGTCTCACCTGGCACCTCCAGCACTCCTGCCTGGGGGTTTTCCTCCCTCTGCTCCCTGCTTGCTTGCTGCCACCCCAGCTCCAGGCTCCGCCTGCTATATGGGCAGCAATTAAGAACTGTCAGCTTCCCGTATTCACCTCCACGGGGTGCTGCCTTCCAGATGATGCTTCTGCTCTGCTCCTGCTACGCCTCTGCTGAGATTACATCTCCGGCTCCCGCAGCTTCCAGCCCCGACCATAGTGAAGTTACGGCGTTGGCCTTACGCGTATCAACCCCCGGCAACAATGCCCCGTGCCTGAGGAAAACAGCTATTGGGGAGCTCTCTCCTCTTGTGCTGCTGCTTCCCAGACTGAGTCCGGCAGAGAGCCATGAAGGTGATTAAGGGACTGGAGCATCTGTCACGTGAGGACAGGCTAAGAGCTGGCACTGTCTAGCCTAAAGGTAAGAAGGCTTTGGGAAGAACTTCACAATGTGTGTGAGTAATCTGATGGAAAGGAACGAAGAGGAGCCCAGGCTCTTCTCAGTGCTGCCTTCCAACAGGACAAGAGGCAATGAGGACAAGTTAAAAAAACTCACTGGTAAGGAAAGGCCACTGTTCCATGAGGCCAGTGGTTTTGGAGAGGACTGGATGCAATGTTTAGAGGTTTCAGTCGACAATAGCACTGCACTCCATTTAGCCAATGATCTGTCCTTGCTGGAGCCGTCAGATCTTCCCTGTCTGTGAAGTTATTAATGTACAATTTGCCCCCTCCTCTTCCTCATTAATAACCATGCTAAATAAGAATACTCTTAATAATCCTGTCTGTGGGGAATTTTTCTTTTAATGAGTGCAAATCAGGCTTCTTACTCAGCCATAAATGTGTGGTGCCCCCTAGGTTTTTCCACATCACTCCCAACCCTCTCTCTGTTACTACTGCTTCATGGGTTTGTTGCCATGAGAGGCTTACACATCAAATTCATCTGGGAAACCTGAAACTGAGACAGCTGCATGGCTTCTTTTTCAGCCTTTCTGAAATAATAGTTCCAGATATATTCTGCCCTCTTCTCTCTGTATGTAATGATGACCCAGAGCACTCAAAGCACTAGATATATGTAAATGCAAAGGGATAACCTTAAGCTATGTTCCTCTCTGGGAAAGAAAACAAAACAAAACAAAGCAAAATCAGATATCTTAGAGCTTTAGAAGTAAAAACTCATTCTGGTTCACCGATGTTGCATTTCCAGATTTGCTATACTCATTTGTAGTAGATTCTGATAATGACTGGTAATTTTTCTTTGGAAACACAAGCAACAGTAGTTCTAAAAAAGACCTTAAAAGAACTTTTGATGTTCCCACCTTCTGGCTGGGGATTTCTTACCCATTCAAAGGTGTCTACACAAATTGTTGATTCAGCAGTTGGCAGAGATGAGATCTGTTCCTGGTAGAGGAAGTTTCACATCATCCACGAGTGGATGTTTTGAGTTAGATATGAAACTCTGTAGCCAAGCTGCTGTAGATGACAGAAGATAAGTGGGTTCAAGTGAAGGATCAACAAGTAATAACAAGTACAAAATTCCTCTGAGGTTTATCTAAAAAAGGAAACACCTCTGGCTTTGAAGAGACAAATTGTTCAAAGCTGATATCTGAAGGAAATATTTACCCTCTTGTGATACTCCTGTGTAGGCATTGGCTTTTTGCCACAGCAATAGATGGCATTTGGACCAGAAAGGACATTTGCAGTCCTGTTGCCACTTTTGTGATCTTGCACTGCATTGGGTTCCCATCCTCTCGTGGCCTCCACTCTCCTACCTCACAGGAGGTTTACACCACATCAGCTGAGCTGAATGCTGAACACTGAATGGCAAAAGACTGAAGTCTGACTGCGACAGTGAGAATGACAGCTGTGGGAAGAGTAGTGGAAATCTCTTCCACAGGAACATAATAGGGTTATGGTTCATAAAACCCATTACTATTAAACAAGCCCAGGGCTAGGAAAGGGTTCCTCCTTTAGGATGAAAATAAAGCAGAGGTTCTCTTGATCTCTTAGCTTCTTCTGGTCCACAGCACGATGACAGGAGCAGAGGGTTGACAGTATCTGCCAGAATGCTTGCTTTTGCTGGCCCCCTGTTACGGAAAATGAAGATTTTTTCCAGCCAGACTAATCAGCTGCTCGTTGCAGCTGGCTTACCCCATAATACTATGCAAAGCTAGCATATGGCTCATTACAATATACTCTGACTAAGTGTGCAGCCAAACAATCCACCAAGGCATTTTTGCTTCTCTGATGTGTTGTTTGCACTTTTTGCAAACAAAGCAACAAACAATTCCATTGGAGGCACTTTTCAATTTTAGATGAGGCTTGGGGATAGTGAATTTCTGTCTGAACTGTGAATGATGTTAAAAGCTGATTCCCTATTCCTTCCTAGATGGACAGATGTCTGTTGCAAAAGAGATCCAGTTCAGGTTCCTGAGAAATCTGAGCTTGCTCAGATATCACATATCTCTGGCAGTGGATAGTTGATCTCAGGATGTCTCCCCTGGTCACACCTCAAAGTGCACATCTGTGATGTGACCAACACCTTCTTGGCCAGCAGCCTCTCTAACTCTCAATGCTGCTCAGTTTCCCATCACTGAGATATTGCCTGCAGTGTCCTTCCTCGGGTGGGAGCTCTGCTTTCATCACAAACACTGTCAGGGGTTTCAGGTTGAGCAAAGGAGTCTATGAAGCATACCTCCATGCTTAAACATACCAAAATCTTAGACAAAAAAGGAAAAACAGGGCAGTCTTAAGAAGCAGGGTTGGCCTCTGTGGCCTCCCAGCAGTGGCTGGGGCAGAGATAACAATGTTGAACATAAAGGTGGATGCTGGTACCTCTAAATGGCTCTCTTGAACAGTTGAGCCATACAGCCTTTTGAGAGAACCCATGTGTTCTCTGTAAGCTCTTTTCTTTCCAAGCAGTCATCATTTGGCTGCAGTACTGTTCATAATCTTGACATTTACACCATTTATTCTCTGCCATATCACCAGCATGCAAAAGACTTGTTTGGACCATGTCTCTTGCTCTGGAGACTGATGAAGATCCCACAGAAGGAAGCAGAAGCACTTACAGGTGGTTTCTCTGGCAGAGGCAACAGCACTCTGGATTTGGAGGCAGAGAGGGCATTTGGCAAATTATAGCTTTTTCACAATTCCCTTAAAATGCAAAAAGTAAGGATAACCTCATGAATTTCAGCAGCTATTTCTATCCCAGGTGTGCCATGTAGTGCAGTACTGGTACTCTGCTCAGTATTTTGGTGTTTGACCTCCTATTAAATTTCTTAATCACCACTGCTACAGGTTATCACAGGAGTAACTTATCTTTCAACAGCAACTCCAAACTGAAAAATAAGGTTTTTGTTCTTGTCCCGCTCTTGCAAAAGGAGTGTCATAATTTAGGAACACCCCTCAAAAAGGAAGGTGTGAAGACAGCCAGACACCAGGCAAGTGCTGCTGAGTATAAGGTTGAAGCTCATAGTCAAAATTGTCAGAAGTTTAGAGACCTAGGAGCACTGTGGCAGCACCATGGAAAATCTAATGAGGCCCTGGACCTGATGGGCAAGCGCAGACTGTGCTATATGGACTGCCAGGCTCTGGGTGGCACTAGCTCGGGGCTGTCCAAAGTATGATCTAAGGAACGGTGTAGATGTACCTTAGGCTTCTGCACAAAACAGGGAAAGCATCCATGGATGATGGGATTCTGTATATTTAGCCCTATACATGGGAAGTGGAGGATATTCATTATATGAATAACAGAATTCCACAAAGAGGTTTTTTTATAGGTGGTAGTAATAGATCATTTCTCCAGCAAACGGATTTGCACCCTGGGAGAGTTCCAAAGACACAAAGGTCTTGACATTGTTTCTCCAAAGAACTGTAGTTCTCAAAGTGATCTTGTAGAGCATGTACAAATGATGCCTGCAAGGGAAGACCTTTGCTCAGTAATATGAGGAAGGGGCAGTGACACAATCTGGGTTTTGCAGAAAAGAACACTTTTGAAACTTAGGCAGCTAGGCAGTGGGAAAAGAGAATCCCAGGAGCTTCCCATTGCCCAAAGAAAAAGGAGATTTCATCCTTGTGTTCTGACATTGCAGTTCATTTATGGGTAAAAAAGACACACAGGGCACAGTTTCATAGCATCACAGAATTGTTAAGACCTCTGAGATCAGAGTCCAACCATTAGCCCAGCACCGCCATCTTCACTACAAGGCCGTGTCCCCAAGTACCACTTCTAGATGGTTTTCCAGCTCCCTGGGCAGCCTGTTCCAATGCCTGACCACCCTTTCAGTGAAGACATTTTTCCTAATACCCAATCTAAACCTATCCTGGTGCCACATTTTTCATGTTTCTGCTCGGCACCCTCAGCAACTGGCAGTTAGGGGAAAAGAGCAGGATGGGAAGAAAGCAAAAGCCAGCCCCTCTGTGGCCAGAGGCTCCCTCCTGGCCCCCAACTGTGGCCCGACGCGCATGAAACAAACGGGAGGGCGGAACCCTTCCAGCCAACAGAAGGCAGGAACCGAGGAAGATGCCTAAATCTCTTTTCAGGACGGGACAAAACCCATCCATAAATGAACAGCTGGCGGGGGTTCCCTGCGCTCCGGGAACAAAGAGCGGCTGCGGCGCCGGCGGCGGCCCGCAGGGGGCGGCCGAGCGCTGCCGCGCCGGGCGAAGGCGCGGAGGGGCGCGG